>APFE031060653.1:0-142063 GCA_000404065.3 Pinus taeda | reverse complement strand
TGAGGAAGAAAACAATGATGAAACTCTAGAGGACGAAGAGTTTGGATTACGTGACATTGTTTGATTAAAATTTAATTTTATGCTTGAAATCAAGCTCATTTTTTGTAACTATTAAGTAGTTATACTTGCAATGTTTTGATTTTGACATTTTATGAGAAGAATATACACTCAATTAAGGTTCTTATGCATTCAATATTTGTAATATGTGATTTTCGCATTAATTTTTAAGTAACCATTATTTTATGAAAAAAAATGATTATTATTATTTTTTTGACATGAAATTCATAAAAAAAAATAAAAATATTATTTAACTATTTTTAGTTAAAGTTTTCATATAAAAATTGTGATTTTCGCATGTCAGTTGTAGCAAAAAATTATCAAAACGTGTAGTTTTCTAATTATATTTATGTTAAAAATGGCTATTTTTATGTCAATTGTTAGAAAATATTGTTTTTTAGAAACAATTATTTCTTGTGGATTGAAAAATTGATTAACAATGTATAAATATGTAGAATATCGAAAATGCAAAATATCAACCTTCTTCTTTAAATATGTGAAACAATAAAACCTCGCTACAAAAAAAATAAAATTAAAATAAAAACAAGGAAATATGAAGAAAAAGACCACTTAAAAATTATAAAGTTTACAAAATAATTATTTACATTTCATACATTAGAAAAATAAAAAGTTAAAAAAAAAACCTTTTAAAAAAAGGGTTTGGTGCAGAATTACCATGTTTTTAAATCAGCATAAAAAACACTACCATTATAAAACACAATGTACATAAAAAAAATTATAGTGCCAAAAACCAAGCTTTAAAAAACACATGCGTGTTCTGCATAACCCCTTTTCGAAATCGGGTCACTCTTTTGCTATCTGTTCAAAACAGGTAATAGTATGGGTTCCCGTTTCAAAGTTTACATTGTTAATATGTAAAGTAATTATGAAATAGTATTTAGAATGTGTTCAAATTTTTAATATATGATTGTTAATTAAAATACAATTAGTATAGATTCATATTAATCATGGATTTATCAACTATCGAAAGGGATCAAATCTCTTTATTGTAAACCTTTTTTTAGAACGAAAAACTTGAAAAAAGATTTATAGTGCTTAATAAAGATGTCGTTTAGATGGATTTATAGTGATTCATTCCTGAAATTGAAATTTTGAATATTTTATATTAAAAATGAATGAATTACACATTTCCATCTTGTTAAGAGGTAACTAAACTATTTTACTTTTAATTACTTCTTCATTTTCATCATTGAATTTTTTTACTAGGGTCAATATATATAAACTCTCTCTCTCTCTCTGTCTCTCTCTATGTGTGTGTGTGTGTGTGTGTGTTAATATCGATTTAAAACAATTTATTTAGGTTATATATTGGAATATTTATATGAAAAATAGAAGATCTTTTTTTTAAATTACTTTATCTCACTAAAGTTGATATAAAATTATTTTATTTAACAAAGATATTGTAACTCCAAGAGTGAAAGTGAAATATTTTTCCCACATCTCTTTCATACTTGATTGTAATATTAATAATGATTGTTATGAAACCAACTCACAAAAAGATAGAAAAAATAGATCAACGCCTTAGAATTCAGCCTCTTCGAGGGGGAAGTCTCCTTTACATTACACAAATGAACAATTCTTGGATGATACAAATGACTAAACCTCCCTTCTATATATAAGAGTCTAAAGGGTCACAATATAATCAAGCCGACATAACAATAATAACATAAGGGCACAACAATAACAATAGTGGGTTTCTATGGGGCGCACTGATAACAATATGGGGACAATAAGGTCCAATAATAACAATAAGGGCTACAATGGCAATAGTAATAGGGGAATCACTAGTATTATAGGGACCTAAAATTCCCCTCTCCTTCTGAAAAGCATTGTCCTCAATGCTTGAGTAGTTCTATATGCTTTTGTATAAAATTCTCATCCTCCCATGTGGAATCTTTAGCGGATAAGTTCTTCCACTTGATGAGATACTCTGAAATTGATCGATTTCATAACTATTGAGTTCTTGTTTTTGTGACTGCTTCTAGCTCCAATATGATTTTTCCTTCCTCGTAAAGTTTTGACAATATTGTTTGAACTGGGAGCTTGTCACCTATAACCTTTTTTAAACATGAAACATGGAAAGCTGGGTGCACTCGGGAAGTTGTAGGAAGCTCCAATTTGTATGCCATAGTACCAATCTTTTGCAACACCTTGTATGGACCATAATACTTTGGTGATAATTTATTAGCCTTCTTAGCTTGCTTGAGGGACATTTGTTATATGGTTGTAGCCGTAGGAATACCCAGTCACCTACATCAAAACTTCTTTCGCTACGATGCTGATTTGCTTGTTGTTTCATTCTATTCTGCGCCAACTCGAGGTTATCCTTTAAGAGTTGGAGAACTTGTTTTTGATGCTTGATGTGATGTTCCACTACTTGAACCTTAGAATTTTCTCTTAAATATGATGAGATGGATGGTGGATGATATCCATAAAGTTCCATAAATGGGGTCATTTTTGTTGTAGTATGGAAAGAAGTGTTATACCACCATTCAGCCAAAGGCAACCATTTGACCTATTGTGTCTGTTTATCAAATATAAAGCAACAAAGATATCCTTCCAAACATTTGTTTACTATCTCAGTTTTCCTATGAGCTACCTGAGTACCAAGACAAGAAAATAATTTTGTCCCAAAATTTCTAGTGACAATGGGATATCTGTCACTTGTAATAATCTTTTTTTTTTTCTATGCAAAGACTAAGCTATTTTATATTAAGGAAAAAGGAAAAATATTTACAAGAGGTCTCAACCCCTGAGAGTTCCTTTGAAAATTGCAACTCTCTGTCAGACTATAATAAAAAATCTCAGTTCCATTGAGGTTGTTGCCTCTTACAAAAAATTGTGTCTCAAGCAGAAAAGCATAAGCCAGAAGATTCATTACATGACAAAACTGTCTGAAAACTGGAGAATTCAAGAAAGAAGAAAAGATATTTGTTGAAGGGGGCTTCAGCAACTGAACTGTCGCGCCCAGGACCAACTGAGAGATAACATGCAGAAAAGACCACCATCGAACTAGACCATGCCTACTGGACCGCCCCGAACTATACCATGCCGCCATCGAAATTGAATAGCCATCGAAACTGAACAGGCATTCAACCATAAAAGAAACATACCTCCAAAAAAGAGCAGGGGACTACATTTTATTTGGCATTTTCAGAACTTGGCAAGTTGAACGCGTCCAAAGGCTCCCAAGAGATCTCCATACCTTCCGGGACGTCCTCCAATTTCATGCCTGGCGGCAGCCGAGGGTACAGAGTGTTGGCATAATAAAAGTCCGGCATCTCGGGCTTGCTTTGAGGCTGAGGCGATGTTGGTTTGGGCTCTGCCTGTTCCTGGTGGCCCTCTCCTTGTTCTTGAACTTGAACAGGCTCTTTAGAGTCCAAAATGCTGTCAATTTCTTCCAGAGCCTCGGCCTGTTCTTCAGTGGGTGCTGGGAACTCTCGTCTACCAGTTTACTCTGGGAGGATGGTGAGTAAGAACTGTCCTTCCTCCCCTGGCTAGGCGAGGAATTAGGAGAGTTCCCGGCTGATTGATCCTCCGAGGAAGCTTTTTCCACATCTTCCTCCTCAAAAATTACTGTGATTAAAGCGGAAATGAACGGCTTGTTGGTTCGACGGCGATACCGAAACTTGGCCGTCTAAACCGTATTGCTTAGAGAGTTCCCCGAATCTTCTGAGCTGTTCGAGGTAGGAGAAACACGAGCTAGCAGAGAAACTCTGCGCGGGCTATGAGTTCCTCTTCCTCCAGCGCCCCCTCGTTGGCCATGATGCCTCCCCCGTCGAGGAGTGCCTCTGTACCGAGGGGCCATAGGAATTATCCTGGTAATTGCTGGAAGATTAACCAAAAGAAATTGCCCGAAAGACAAATGATACCTGAATGGTTTCGGGAGCGAGAACCAGGAAGTTCCACGGATGAAAGTGTTGATGTCTGCAGCCTGAAACCAAATGAATCTGCAACCGCACTGCACCCCTGAGTGCGTTGCCTCACCTACTCTATCGCTCAGTTGCAGAGGAGCCAAGAGCATGAGCACTTGGCGCAATTCAGGCCTGAACCTTGTCCTCTCCCTCACCTCAAACTGCCTCAACTGAACCAGGTTGTGGCATGGCGGGTTAACCCTCTCCATCATTATATTACTTCAACTCATTCCTTTCAATAGCTGCAGCATTGAATTGCTTTTAATGGCCTTCATTCCCCGGCGGCTCGCAATGAATGCTGTATATAACTCTTAAGCGCGTCCACGGATCGGCACAGCTGCCCGCTGTCCTCTTCCGCGTGGCAGTCTGTGCTCCTGCGTGCTCTCCTTTTGGACACCCGCATCCGGGTGTCACTTGTAATAATCTTTGGGTTCCACATAACTATTGAATTGTTTGCATAAATGCAATAGAAACTGTACTGGCTTTAAATGGATGTGATAATGCACAAAAGTGTGCATACTTGGTAAGTCTATCAACTACCACCATGATGACACTCTTTCCTTCGGACTTGGGTAAACCTGTGATAAAATCCATCGAAACCTTCTCCCAACATTGGCTTGGAATGGATAAAGGTTGTTATAGACCTAGGGTCTTAATTGTTTCAACTTTATTTTGTTGGCAAACCAAACATTCCAACACAAAATTTTGAATATCCGATTTAAGGCCATCCCAAAAAAACTCCTTTTTAATCCTATGGTAAGCTTTTAAAAATCCTCAGTGCCCTCCTAAGGGAGAAGTGTGCAATTCCATAAGAGTCTTTTGTTTGAGTTGGGAATTCTTACATAGGTATAAGCGATCTTTGTACCATAACAAATTATTTTTCCAGATAAATGTATCAGATGTACTAGGATCTTGTTGTAACTTTTGAATGAATGCCCACACTTCTTCGTCATTCTTCCATTCATCCCTTGATTCATTTATCCAATGTGGTTGGATAATAAAAATGGCGCATAGAAATGCTTCCACATCCTCATCCTTTCTTGAGAGTGCATCTGCCACAATATTTTGCTTCTCTTTTTTGTAGATGATTTCAAAGTCATAACCCAACATATTTGTGACCCTTTTGTTTCTATTCAGAGGATAATCTTTGTTCTAAAATGTATTTAAGACAATCATGATCTGTTTTTACCTTGAAGTGTCTTCCCATTAGGTAGGGTCACCATTTCTTAAGTGCATGTAGTATTTCCAACATTTCCTTCTCATAAATAGCTTTGTGTAAATACTTTCGTTTGATTGGATGACTTTCGAAAGCAATGGATCTTTCATCTTGCATTAAAACAACACCAATTCCATTTCTTGAAGCATCACATTCCACAATTAAGGTTTTTGTGAAGTCCAATGTAGCAAAGACCAGTGTTTGGAACATTGCTTCTCTAAGATGTTCGAAGGCCTTTGTTGCTTCTGGAGTCCATGAAAATACATCTTTCTTCAATAATGTTGTTAGAGGTGCTTTCTTGCATAATTCTTAACAAACTTTTGACAATACCCTGTCAACCCAAGAAATCCTCGCAGATGCTTTATGGACGTGGGGATTTTCCATTCTTTAATGGATTTAATTTTGCTAATGTCTACCTTAACACCTTCATGAGATACAATATGACCCAGATATTCCACCTCTTGTACTCCAAAGTAACATTTGGAGCTTTTTGCATATAATTGTTTTTCCTCCAATAGTTTGAGCACCCTTTCAACATTTTGAACATGATCCTTCCAAGACTTGCTGTAGATTAGTATATCATCAAAAAATATTAACACAAATTTTCTAAGGAAGGGTTTGAAAAGGAAATTCATCAAACCTTGAAATGTATAAGGTGCATTGGGAAGGCCAAAAGGCATGACCAAAAATTCATAATGACCCTCATGAATTCTAAATGTTGTTTTCGGAATGTCTTCAGTCTTCATTCTTATTTGATGATATACTGAATGAAGATCCAACTTGATGAAGTAAATTGATCCATGCAATTCATCCAATAATTCATCAATGACAGGAATGATAAATTTATCTTTAATAGTGAGCTTTTTGAGCTCCCTATAATTCGAACACATGTGCCATGATCCATCCTTCTTGTGCACCAATACTACTGGAGCAGAGAAAGAACTTTGACTAGGTTGAATTATACCAGCCTCTAGCATTTTTGCAACCATACATTCAATTTTACTATTTTGGGAATCAAAATATCTGTATGGCCTGGTGTTTGGAGGAACACTTCTTGGAATCAAATGAATAGCATGATCATGGTCACAAATAGGTTGGAGGCCTTTGGGAGTCTCAAATACCTTGGAATGATAGTCCAAGACTTTTTGGAGATATGGAGAAATAGATGATTTCAATGTGGGAACCTTTAGCGAACATATTTGTGCAATTCCGCCTTGTTGTTCATTATTTAGAAGCTTTTTCATACAGTTAGAGCTGATTATCTTTCTTGGTTTCCCTGCAATACCCCTTAATTCAACTCCCTTTCGTTCCGCACAAAATTTCATGAAAAGTTCTTGAAAATTAAAAGCTATTGTACTCAAAGATTGTAGCCATTGGACTCCTAGTACAACATCAGAACCACCCATTGGAATGGAAAACATTGGACTATTCAATACATATTCTCCCATGGATAACTTGATATTATGGCACTTTCCAGAGCAATTTATGGTTCCTCCACTTGCAACCATCACTTGACACTTTGGTGGTAGATATAGGAAGCAATTCAATTCCTTGGCTATCTTACAATGAATAAAATAATGGGTACTTCCCGAATCAATCAACACTATTACCTTTTTCTTCTTGACATGTCCTTCTATCTTGATAGTTTGAGGAGTGGTAATTCCAGTCAATGCATTACAAGATATGGTCGGATTCATTTCTTCTTTTTCTAGGGTTTTTTCCTAGAGTATATCCTCTTCTTTTGACATTTCTTGTTCCTTTCCTTCCTCCTCTTCACAATCTATGTAGAATAATTTCTTCTCAGCAGGCTTATGACCTTTAGTGTATTTTCTATCACAACTGTAACAAAGCCCTCTTGCACTTTCTTCTTCTAATTGTTGTGGTGTCAACCTTGTAGGTTGTGGAAGGTTGTGGGCAACAACACTTCTATCTTTATAGTTGTGAGTGGTAGGCTTCCTGGTTACCATAATTTTGCTTTCCATTTTTCTTTCTAACCTGAATGCCCTCTCCAATGAATCAGGATCCCAAAAGCGAACCTCATGTGGATATTATCCTTTAAATTCCCTATGAACACATCAATCCTATGCTCCTCTGGAATATCTTTTACCCTTATGTTCAATTTTTGGAAGTCCTCAATGTCTTCGATCATTGAACCCTTTTGTTTGAGATTTATTAATTGACTAGAAAAGGTGTTGCTTTTTGTATCCTCATAATGTGCTATCATTTCTTCCATAAAAATTTACCAAGTGACAATTTGTTTACGATAGCAAAGCCATCGATACCATACAAATTTATTTGGTTCCAAATATAAAGTCGCAATACGTACCTTTTGTGTGTTTTTCACATTATGGAGATTGAAAAATTGCTCCATCTATAGTATCCATGTTCCGGGATCCTTTCCATCAAACTTCCTCATATCGATTTTTGGAACATGGTGGGTCTTCAATCCAACATTAGAGTTTATGAAATCATGATTATTATTTCTTTTGTTCTCATCACGAGTTTCCTTTACTACCCTTTCACCATTAGTAACCATTTCTTGTAGCAACTTATTCAAATTTGTCTTCAATTCTTCCATATTAGCATCCATGCCATTCATCTTAGCGTCCATGCCATTCATCTTAACTTCCATGCTATCCATCTTAGCTTCAGTTACCTTTTGTGAGAGTGAAATTTGTTGTACTTGATCTTGTAATTTTGATATATCATGTTGCATTTCTTTCTCTTCTTCCTGAGTCATGCTAGAGCCTTCAGGTCACTTACTAGGTGTTTCCATTTTCTTTATTTAGGGCATTGATTAATGCTAATAATTCTTCACTATTCCCTTTGAATTCATTCAGACTAATTTTTCAAACCAATTTTATGCAATATTTAAAAAAAACTACATACCTTGTTTTCACTTGTAAGAGCTCAATATTGAATCTGTTGTATCTCTGTAACTGCGGATCTCGAATATATGAAATCACATCCTACAGTAGCCCTTTGATTCCTCTTTCAAATCCTGCAAGTCTGATCAAGATTGGATTCTCCAAGGAAGCATTCTGCCAAATCTCCCACAGTGACCTAATTATAGACTAGTTCAGTAGAGCAAACTTGTACGAAGAGCCATGTGTCAATGTTTTGACCTTAGTATCTAAAAATGATATACAAAACATTATAGGTTGTTCTCTTTCTTAAACTTCTTACGAAATTTCAATCTGATGCTCAAAACAAAAGTTATGACGATATTCCCCAGGTCACCTATTTGGAATGTAATTTGGGAGTCTGAAAAACCCTAAATTCCTCAGATCATATCTCTGAAAATATAATGATACAAGATTTGAAATTCAGAGACGAAGTGTAGAATGATTTCGGCTCAAATGGGTTTTTTTTAATCTTTTGAAACATCTCAGAACAAAAGTTATATCAAACATGCCATAATGACCTGTTTAGAGCAGCGAAACCCTAGAATCCAAACCTTTGATACCAAATGTTATGAAACCAGCTCACAAAAAGATGGAAAATATAGATCAACTCCTTAGAATTCAGCCTCTTTGAGTGCACAACCTCCTTTACATTACATAAATGAACAATTCTTGGATGATACAAATGACTAAACCTTCCTTCTATATATAGGAGTGTAAGGGGTCACAATATAATCAAGCCGACATAACAATAATAACATAAGGGAAGAAAAATAACAATAGTGGGTTTCTATGGGGCACACTAATAACAATATGGGGACAATAGAGTCACAATAATAACAATAAGGGCTACAATGAAAATAGTAATGGGGAATCACTAGTATTATAGGGACCTAACAATGAACAAGTGAGCATAGGGACAATGCGACTGTTGATGTTTTACAATGTTTTTAATTAAAATTAACCAAATATGAATAATCATTTATGTTTTTATTATAGCCGATATTATTTTTTTATTTAGACTTTTTTTTAAAAGGGACGTATGCCAAATCCATGTTGAACATGAACAAAATCACACATTAACCTCATAGTGAGTTGTCGAATGCACATTTAGTCTCAATAAAAAGAATTTAGAAACACAATTTATTTTTAATTTGACATAATCTTTTATTTAATGTCTATGTAAATTAAAATCTATTGAAGTGTTAGAAATCATCACTTTTATAACTTTTTCTTAAATTATTATTATAATTTGCAAGAGGACCCTTGGTGATATTCATGTGAGGGAACAAACTTGTGAGGGACTTGTGGTGACCCATTGATCCAGGTGGGTCCAGAAATGCTCAAAATTCAGAAGTGGCTTTGGAAAATCCCAAAAATAAAAGCCACTAGATTAAAGTGGAAGCATATTCAGATTGAATATCTTGTCGCAATATTTCCAACAGTGCAAACAATACCTCAATCCGAGTTGGTATGTGAAATTTATGGCTAGTCAAAGTTTTGGTCAAACTAGGCCCATTGACAACCACTAACTGGGCAACAATTTGGCACTTATCGGCGCATGCATTCTCATGGCTAGAATGAGCGAATTTATCCCCTCTTTAATTTGACCAATGACCCAAATTTGGCCGACGTTTTTTTTTAAACCAAATTGTTTAATATATATATATATATATATATATATATATATATATATAGGTGGTGGACCACCTACCCCACCACCCATCAAACATATGATATATAATATAAAACAAACATAACAGGTGGGGGCCATGGGTGACCCAGACCCCCCTTGACCACTGTGTAATGACCATATGTCAACGACATATTAAGTATTGTGAGGCCAGCGGGATTTAAACCTGTCCGGCCCGGTGGGTCGACCCGCCAAAATGGACGACCTCATAACCAAACGAAATGACATGCCCAATATAACCAAGGCGATGCCATAGTGGGGGTCTTATGTGTTGGACTTCACGACCTCCAAAAAAAAACACTTATTTTATATGCCAGCAGTCGACAAGTCATTGGCCATTGGTTGAAAGTTCAATCCGCCTCACATTATCTATACCTTTACAATTCACCTAATGGGGAGAGGAGGTGGAGACTGGTGGGAATGACCAGCAGAATAGTGCACGAATTAGTGAAGGGAAGAACCTTGATGTAGGTTTCCAAGGGTAGAACCCTAATGCAGGGGTATCTTGTTTTATGTTGAGAGAATCTATAACATTACCTGGGGGTCCAGAAGTGTCAGCGTCAGAAAGGGGTCGACTTTATATTCATTTTACATGATTTTTCACCAAGAATCCAACTGTTCAATCTGCTTCTCCATCTGAGGCCCAAATATTTAGGAAATCCCCATAATTATAGGTATAAGGTGTCATTTTGTAATTGCTTGTAATTTTATTTTGTTGCCAATTAATGAAAGAAGCCTCCCCACATTGAGCAAGGCCCGAAGATGTAGCCCACACTCAGTGAAATCTGTTATCAAGTTTCTTTTGTGCCTTTGACATCATGGTTTCTTTTGAATTCTGCTTCTTTTATGTGTTGATGTCAATTGGTTACATGCTCTTTTATGTGCAATTCTATATGCATCCTTGAAGTAAAATATCTGGATCAAGTTTGGTATCAGAGTAGGTCCTCTTGATGTGAGTTGTATGATTGAATTGTATCCAGGAATAAGATCCAAAGAGGATAAGGAAAACTCAAATCCTTTGATCTCAAAGCGATGCGTGCAACACGAAGATAGAACATGGTAGATGAGGAAGCTCGAATGGAGAAAGAGCGAAATTATCGCAATATCTTCTTCACCATGGCAGAGCAAGTTAAAAAGTTGTTTGAGAATATAAAAAGACAATCAAGCCTGAGAAGAAAGAACCAAATGATCATGCCTCGGTAAATCATGAAGGCGGAAGAGGAGAGCCTCCTGAATCGCCCTCTCCATCCTCTAGTGATAGTTCTTCTTCCTCTTCTCATCATTCTAATAGGCATCATAGGAATGCATCTAAGCCATTTTTAAAGCTAGATGTAAAGTTTGATTTGCCCACATATAATGGAGAATGTAGTGTAAAGAAATTTAACAATTGGATCAGACAGATCGAGGTTTATTTTTGGATTCAACATATCGAGGAGGATGAGGCCGAGATCCAACTAGCATCTCTTTGGCTGAGTGGAAACACTCTCTCTTGGTGGGAGAACAAGTTGCAGAAAGGCAACAAAAACTTGGGTAATCTCCTTTCTTCTTGGTCCAATTTCATTTCTGCATTAAAAGATTAGTTTTATCCTTGGGTTATCGACAAAAGGCTTTAATGTAATGGAAATATTTGAGACAAGGAAATGGTCAAAATGTACAAAGCTTCACAGAAGAGTTTAGGAAACAAGCTTTGAATTTGGGAATTTTAGTTGATTCACCAAAAACTGTAACAAAGTATATTGGTGCTTTACATAGTTACATCACACATTCTTTGTTGTTGTTTGAACCTACTACTATTGATGCTGCTAGTGTGAAGGCCATTAACCTTGAACATAGGGGCAATAATGACAAATAATGTCATACCAAGAAATCACATTTGAAACCTCATAATGAAAAGTTCAAAGTTCAAAGGAAATGGAAAGGACAAGAAGGAAGCTACAACCAAGAAGGAGGAAGGAGAAAAGCCATATTCCACACATTGCAAGAAGGAAGGCCATGATGATGAAGGCTATTAGAAGTTGCATCAAGAGTTGAAACCAAAGAGATTTGGTGGTAAGAACAAGCAAAAGACCATGGAAACCATACAGCGGGACCTTGGATTTGAGTCCAGTGACGAGACATAGATCACATTAGTGGGCATCCAAGGTACTCTTTCTCTTCATGCTAATGAAAATTATGAATTGCATGCAAGTACAAGTCCTTCAAATGAGTCTCTTGTTAATTAACAAAAGAGGATTGAATTGTTCCACATTAGAGTCGTGATGAAACATACTAAAGTGGAAACCTTGTTTGATTTGGGCTCACAAGCATATTTGATTTCAGAATCCTTCGTTAAGAAATTAGGGTTAGAGACCAAGGTTCATCTGAAATCCTACCCTCTTGGTTGGGTGTGTGATAAAGCCAAATTACATGTAACCAAGCAGTGTAGAGCTAGATTTGTGATTGCATCCAAACTAGTAGATGAGGTTGAACTTGATATTGTACATTTGAATATCCGTGGAATTGTATTGGGGAGTCCATATTTGTATGATAGGAGACCATTTTTTTTTTATCATGAAAACAAGTATCATCTCACAAAATATGAGGTGAAATACATTGTTAGAGCTCATCATGCCAAAATCAATGCCAGTCTTGTAAGTGCAAGTCAGATGAAGAGATTGATCAATTCTAACAAAGGGTGCATGCTCATGGTTGTGAGAGAAAAAGATGCAGAGACATCTGAAGCTTTCCAAGGATGTGATCCCACTCATAAAAAATAATTGTATGAAATTGTTTCTAACTATAATGGGATTTTTCAGGAACCAATTGGGTTCCCTCCGAAGTGTGAGACCCAACATGAGATTCACTTGTAGCAGGATGCTCCTGTACCCAGGATTGGTATGTACATGTTGTCATCCATTGAGGTGGACGCGATAAAGAAGTAGGTGTAGGAATTGTTGAACCAAGGGGTCATAAGGCCAAGTTCTTCTCCATGTGGTTCACGTATTGTGTTGGTGCCACATAAGGATGGCACATATAGGATGTTTGTAGAAAAAAGGGAACTCAACAAAATAATAGTGAAGAATCGGTACCCACTCCCTCGCATTGAGGATTTATTAGATCAATTGAAAAATGTTGTCTATTTCACAAAACTAGACTTGGGTAGTGGCTATCATCAGGTTAGGATTGCATAACAAGATGTATAGAAGACTACGTTCAAGGAAAAAATGGGTTGTTTGAATGGTTAGTGATGCCATTTAGACTATGCAATGCTCCAACCACATTCATGAGGGCGATGAATGATATTTTCAGACATTTTCTTGATGATTTTGTACTTGTGTATCCTGATGACATTCTTGTTTATAATATAACATGGGAAGATCATGTGAGTCATGTTAAAAGGGTTCTTGATGTTTTCTGAAAAGAAAAATTGTTTGTTAAAATGTCTAAGTGTGAATTTGGTAATACCTTTTTGGTTTACTTGGGTCACATTGTTGGAGGTGGACAATTAGGAATAGATCCTTCTAAAGTTGATATGATTGAAAAGTGGCCTAAACCCACGGACGTTACAGAGGTTCATAACTTTTTGGGTGTAGTACAATACTGGAGAAGGTCCATCTCCAACTTTTCCATCACTGCATCCCTCTTACATGCTTTGACAAGGTTGAAGCAAACCTTTCAGTGGGGAGGAAAGAAACATAAAGCCTTTGATAAATTGAAACAAAAGATCAGTACCACACCAATTTTGGCCTTATCTGACCTCCAACAACCTTTTGAGATAAATATCGATTCTAGTGGGTACACCATGGCAATAGTGTCATGCAGAAGAGGAAATCTGTATGTTACCATTCAGAGACGTTCTCCCAAGCTATTGTGAACTATCCCACATATGCCTTGATTCAAAGAGTGAAGAAGTGGAAGCACTATTTGATTGGTAAGGAGACCATCATTCACATAGATCACTAGCCCTTGCAGTAACTCTAGTTACAAACCAAGCTTCAACAAGCATGGTATTCATTCCTCCAGTAGTTTCACTTGGTAATAAAATACAAGAAGGGAACTAACAAACAAAGTGGCATATATGCTTTCTCGCCCTCCTATTTTTTCATCTATATTTTTGAAAAATGCTTCTTTATATTTTGAAATTTATGTTGAATAGTATGTTGATGACAAATATTTTAAGGATATTTATGAAAAGCTGACTCATGGATCACGGGTGGATAATTACCATTTGCAAGGAAAATCGTTGTACCACCTTGAAAAGCTTTGTGTCCCCACCAATGAGAGAATACATGTAATCAGAGAGGTACATACCTCTCATGTGTCAGGTCATTTTGATGTAGGGAGAACTTTGTGCCATTTTCAAAGGTTGTGTTATTGGCCTCACATGAAAATTATTTTGACTCGATATGTAAAGGGGTGTATGTTGTGTTCAGTTAACAAGCTTGCGAATAGAAAATTGGGGCTCTGCACACCACTTCTTGTTCCGATTCATCCATGGAAAAGTATATCAATGGATTTTGTTGGGGGTTTTCCTTTGTCTAGGAGAGGTCATGACTATTTATATGTTGTTGTCGATCGATTTAGAAAAATGTGTGTCTCAATGCCTTGTAAAAAGAATATCACTACAGAGCAGACTGCTCATCTCTTCTTCCAATTTGTATGGGTCCACGTTGGGCTACCCACATCTATTTTGTCTAAATGAGACTATTGCAGATGAGTTTGTGGAGAATGATGGACATCAAGGTGAAGTGGAGCCTGAAATTTCATCTGCAGACCGAGGGACAAACAAAAGTTATCAATTGCACAATGATAAATTTACTCTGGGAATATTTTGGCAAGCATGCAAAGTTGTGGGATGAGCAACTTCCCTATGTACAACATGCATAAAATCGGGAAGTGCATTCATCCACTCAGAGCTCACTATTCGAGAAATGATTTGGATATTTTCGAAAGGATCCCTTAGACATGGTCTTTGTGAGAGATGAAGATTCCAGTGAGAAATATGATAGGGATAAAGCACAAAAGTTCATTCAACAAATTTAGATGATTCATGAAATAATGCAGGAGCACATGGAGAAAAATCAAGCTCAATACAAATCTCAACATGACAAGCATTGGGTTGATCACCAATTACAAGTTGAAGACAGGGTGTGGCTCCACATCAACAAAGACAAGATGAAAGGGGAAGGAAATAAGTTGATACCAATCCAATATGGCCCATTCACCATATTCGAAAAGATTGGAGACAATGCTTTTTGTCTTGATTTTCCAACATACATGCAAATGTACTTAGTGGTGAACATTGAAAACTTGAAGCTTTATGAGCCTCCTTTAATAATGTACACTGAATAGGTTAGACAGTTTCTTATAGTGGATACTTTGCACCCAAATACTTGGACAAGCTACCTGAGGATAACATAATTGAGAGGAGGACTAGGACTTCATGACAAGGAGACATGGAGTACCTTCGTATTGGTTTCAGGGGAATGCATCCAAGTAAGCTCCATTGGATTGAAAAAGTGAAAGTGAGGGAGAAATTCCATTACTTGCCAATTGACTGATAAATATTTTGGCAGCCCAAAAGCTCATTAGTAGGGAGGAATGATCTAGGTGGCTCTAGAAACACTCAGAATTCTGAATTATCTTTGGGAAAGCTCAAAAATAAAAATCACTGGATTGAAGTGGAACTAAGGTTAGATAAAATATCTCATCGTAATATTTCCAACATCGCAAACGAAACCTCAATCCGAGTTCATATGTGAAAGTTATGTCCAACCAACTTTTTGGTGAAATGAGGCCCATTCGCAGCCACTAACGAGGAAAAACATTGGCACTTATCAATGCACAGATTCTGGCTAATAGAACAAGTGAATTTTTTACCTCTTTAATTTTACCAGTGACCCCAAATTTGGCTGACAGGTTTTTTTAACCAAACAAGCATATACTTGTCATTGACACCTCCTTAAGAGGGATGATGACTATGATATCCTTTTTGTGATATATATGATTATTTATGTTCTAATATGATATTTGACTTGATGAACTGCATGAAAAAGAGAGTCATGCTATTACTACATAATGATAAATCTGGTACCAGATATGAGTATACTGAGAGTAGAACTGATCGAGGACACTGAGCCAGCTCTTCCTCCCTATCTGAGTTCCCAGGGTGTGGAATTGAGATAGAGGTCTCTTGGGGTTGAGGGAACAATGGAAAATAGGGTATCACCCCTATTTGTTACCCATAGGGTTGGAGTAGTATCTCATATTATCTTGGTCTTTTCAGAGTATACCCCAGTCGGCATCGTACCCACAAGCAGGGCTTGTTGGGAATACTACTCCCCATTTGGCGAATCAGTTGACAATGTACTTGGGGTGCATAACCCAAGTTGATTATGATGCATGCATTCTACCACATGAATATTGAGGGTAATTTTTGGGAATATGAGTAGGAACTAGGATGGGTCAAGTAGTAGGTCCTCTATACCATCTATTGCTCGATATGGGTTCATAGTAGTAGCTCCACCATGAGGTTCTAGGTTGAAATATGCTCCCTGATATTGTTCCAGGTTGAGATGGGCCCCCTGATGATATTCTCTATGATGATGATGCAAGTCATAGATCTGACTTCCCATTGATATTTCTGGGTGGTGGCTTGCTAATAGAGATTTTGGGTTGTAGTTTGTTGGTGAAGATTCCGAGCAGTAGCCTGACAGAAAGAGGGTGGTAGATTGAGCTGCCCTATGATGTCAAAATTATTCTTCTTTTAGATTTGAGAATATTCATCACATGAGCTATGACAATCAAGAGATAAGCAAGAATAAGCAAGAGATGAATTGAGATGAACACTAATTGAACATTTATTATTTGAGATGATGAGATACTTGAGATGTGACATGTGATGAAAGGATGAGATATTGATCAATGGACATATATTGGAAGGTGGAATTCTCCCTAGTTGAGAGGGAGTGTTAAAAATATGTAACTGCGGTCAAATTCCACTTTGAACTACTCATATGACATAGATGATGAATGCATTAGATTCCTATTTTTAAGAGGACCAAAATCAACCTAAAGATCACTCAAATAAGATAAGGGAAAGTGTAATTATGAAGAACATCCCACATATCCATATTTGATAAGGTCAACCCTAAAGAAAAGGGGACCACCCTGGAAGGATATAAATACAAGTGACTAATACCTCATTTAGATACAATGATGAGACACTCTTCTATCTTGTTTTTATCTCGCACAGGTGAGAGGATCATCTTCCCAGGATCAGGTTTGCTCTGAGGTGAAATTTCCAGGTTCAAAGCTCACATATTAGATCTAGGGTTCTGGGTCATAGTCACATTCACAACATAGAAGGATCCCAACTATAGTTTCTCTATTAGAGGCACATGCGTGCGTCTGGAGCCTTCCAGTCACACAGAAAACTCACTATGCATGCAACTGGGAGTTAGGGTTTCCACAATCTAGATCTGACCCTAGTAGCTCACTTGCAAGGCTAAGGGAGTGGTTGGGAAGCCATAGTCACTCACATATCCCCTCCACTATGTGATCAGGACCTAAAAGATAAAATTTCAGCCTTTTGAAGATTTCACTCCGTGATTGTCGTGTTCGACAGTTGACTGTGAAGAACATAGACATAGATAGTTCATTAGAGACTTCAGAATCAGGGTTTTGAGTATATACATTGTTGAGTTCATTTCAAGGATGTTGTAGTTGTTTTTCTGTTTAGTTGCATAGATGAAGATATGAATCATTGAACTCTCTTTTTTGTTGAATCATTTGATGACAATCTACTAAGAAGAATAATTTGTAAGGGTTTTCCGCATAGTGGGTTTTTCCTTGGTCTATGACCAATCCTAGTGTCTCTATGTGTGGATTTTTTTCTTTTATTGTTCCTTTATGTTCCACTACATTGATGATGATGATATTTTTACTTCTATATAGTTGCATATGCTGTTGAATAATGATGTAAATCTAAATAATGTTTTGATGTTATGGGGTGAATGTAATGTGTTAATGAACAAATTCAATTATCAAAGAAAAGAACAATATATCACTTATAAAATTAACACTCTGAACAAAGGAAGTCTACTAACTTATATACATAACATTCAAACCCATACACTCACTTTAATGCTCACCAACAAAGTTTAAGTTTGGTAATACTAGGAAAATATTACTATATAAACATGAATTAACACATCACTTATCAATATTGAGAACTCATAATATGTACAATATTTTCAAAATTGCGAGTACACTTTATATTACATCTATATAGATTTAGAAATGAAGTAATACAATTATTATAAAATCCATAAAATGAAAATAATCCAAGGCACTCACCTGAATTTTCTAGCTAGTTTTCTTGGCTGGGGTTGGGGAAATGATTCTATATAAATGAAAAAAATCAACGAGGAAAGGTATTTACATAATGAATCTCAAATGAAAGATAGAAAATATACAAGTCTAGGAATTTTTATCTTTTGAAATGATTTAACAATCCAACATATGGATGAGATCTAATCATCAGAAAACCATGCATGTACATCTATGTGAAAGGTAACTCCAAGCATATTATGCCAAGAAGAAAATTTGAGATAAGGGATTTGTTCATAATACATATATCACTACACCTAGTTTTAGCCTTCTTTCATAAATGTTGTACTTCTAATCTATAAAATGCATGTTACTAAGTATTAATTTCTTCAACTGATATCCATGGATGAACTATTCTATGATTCAGAAAATGAAGGTCAACCATCTATCAATAAATCCATGAGAGATATTGCTTATAGGAGACAACCTTTGCAACACTTTGAGTGCCTTTCTATGAGATTTAAGGGAAATCTTCCACCTTTAACGTTTTCAATTTATGAGAAGCAATTAGAGTTTTGAATCTAATATTAGTCAAACCCAAGCACCTACAAAGTTGCACGACACTCAAGCATGGAAAGTACTTGACCAATGCAACCCTTCATCAATGACCTCCTGGCATTGTATAAGTTCAAGTATCTCTAGAATGTGAGTTCCACAAAGATCCTCTATGCCACTATCATTGAATGAATAAACATGGTCAAGAAGAAAAACCCATATAGGGAATTATTTAATTAATGAAATTATTCTAGCAACATTGAAAGAAGATGAGGACGAGAAATATCCATCGGAGAATGATATTGAAACTGATTCCAATTTAGAGAAATTATAATAAATGGCCTTCAAGCTCTGATTTGTCAACCACAATGGATTTCTCATTAGGATAGGAATATAGAAATCTAAACGAAATCACAATGATAAGGTTTTTATCTTGGGGCATTGCTGGGAAAGATTTATCAAATCATTATCTCTTACCCCAACACATATATCAAGATGAATAATTTGCAAAGCTTGAAATTTCCCAAGAATACAAGAAAGTCCTCTACCTGGGATGAAGAGGCAATTAACAACACTCAAATCTTCTAGAGCCTCACAAGATACCCATTGTTTTTTCCCTCTTTCTAGAGCTAAATTTCCATAGACTTTCATGTACCTATCATTTGTATCAATCGCGAATTGAAGCCTTTTCAGGTTCCTCTAACCATACCCCAACTTTTCTAGATCACCTTATCCAATATTCTGAAAATTATTGATATCCAAATATTTCAAAATCTCAAGACAACCTAGATACTTTAGCCAATATACACTGCTTACAATGAGGCACTATTGTTGCTACAACAAACACCCTTCAAAATTTTGCATACATTTGAAATTTGGATTTTACCTATGACTTTATGATCTGTCATTTCAAGTTTCCCCACTATCTCTTCATGATTGGTTGATGTTGTGCTAAGAGTTTAAGTCTTCTGCTGAGATTCTAACAATCAAACCCACTTTATTACATATGCTTAATCCTTGATATATCAATAATTTCACCCCTTTCTAGGAAGCTCAGTATCCAATGTTTATCCTTGAGAATTTCCATTGTGCTATTCTTGAAAGTAAGGCTTGCACAATCTTTAGGAATAGTGTCTACATAATGTTTAGTTACAAGGTTTGTGCAATATCACTTGACAATATTTCTCTTATTATTGTTTCATTGTATCTTCATTCTAGTGAGTTTTGTCAATTGTCACTTTTTTTCGCACCTTTACTTTCTCAAGTGTCACTTTCACTTTTGCGACTGTCGTTTTTTCTTCCTTTCAGTTTAGCAAGTGTCACTTTTATTTTCTTCACTCTGGCATATGGCTCTTTCAATTTTTTGAGCTTTTGAAACACTACAAGAAAAATGGTCATTGGTAAGGGTCATGCCTATGACAGACCTTTCAGGTTCATCACCAATGCCACATATGGTGACGGTCCTTAAAAAAGCATTATTGTAATGTATATAGTGATGGTATTTTAAGGTTTGTCACCAAAGCCATTTTTAGTGACACATTTGGTGAGGGTTGTTAAAGGCTCGCCACTAATTCTCTCTTTGGTGACAATTATATTGATGATACATTATTGACCCTCCCCAATGCTCTTTTTTGTTACTTTTGGTGAAAATAAAAAAATGTTCGTCATCATTGATCATTCCAATGAATTTTTGATGATGCGACGTGCATGCTGCTATATTTTTTTATCAAAAGATAATGATTTAAGACCATCATTGTGGATTCTTTTTCATTATATGTTTTAGGCCATAGTGGTTAGAGTTAGTCAAGTTGTTAAGAAGTAATTAATGTGTATCAGTTTGCTCAAGTAATGAGAATATAATTTTCCTATGGTCCAACACATGATTAATCTCTATTGGGTTTATTATCTAACAAATTACCTTTAGATAAAGTTCCACTAGTTTGTAGGAACTATATTATTTAATACATAATTAAGCCTTGTCAATTATATTAAGGAGAGATACCTAGCACTCCTTAACACTCTTTGCACATCTTAACATGTTTTGGCGCACACTAACATTCCTTGGCACCTCACATGTATTGGATCGTCTTTTTACCGAGAACATCTTACCATGAATACGACACCCAAGCACATGTTGATAGGCCCTAGCATAGCATACCACTCTCCTAGCATGTGTTGCATGCCCTGAAACACTTTGGCATGCATTAACATACCTTAGCACTTGGAACACATTAGCACTTGGGATGTATTGGAACCTATTATTAGTGTGCCTAGCATGCCCCTTTTGAAAAAGATAAATCCCTAGCTTATTAACCCTCTTATGTGTTCTTCCTTATGTTTCCTTGACACTCCTTGACACATGTTGGCATACCCTGGCACCCTGCACTGTTGGGTGGTGTTATATTCTTTCGAAGACTAGCCTATGTAGTTAATCGAGGGATTAGAGGGGGGCGGGGCAGCGCCCTGGGGAAATTGTTTTTGGACCCTATATTAGGTTGGGCGGACCTACCTATGGTTTTGTGTATGGTTTTAACACATGTTTTTGGATGTGATGGTTCTCGGTCTATGGTTTTGGACACGATGGTTTTCGGTCCATGGTATTGGATGCTTTGGCATGTATAAATATGTATTGTAACATTAAAAGGAACATAATGAAAAATCAAGCTGGTAGTCCCGATTTTCTGATCTAGGGGAAAATATCTGTGTATATGTGTTTTATGTGTTATGCCCTCGCATTTGTTTATTTTTTGTTCTTAGAATTCATATGCACGTAATTTCTGTACGAGGTTAAAACCTACATTTGGTATCAGAGTTGTTTTGGCTTAAAGGGGATGCCTTTGCTGCTGAGGGTTTTCGTTCGGGCCTATGGTAGACCCTGTTTAATGGGAGATCTGTGAGATCGATTCTAGTGATGAAGGAAGATGACGAGCAATGGAAAGATAGAGGCCGAGAAATTTAATGGTTAGATTTTTGAGTTGTGGAAACTCAAGATGGAGGATTCGTTGGTGGATAAAGATCAATGGATCATGGTAGATCCAGGTACTACAACAACATGAGTGTCCGATGAAGAATGGAAGAAGTTGGATCAGAAGGCAAAGAGCACAATACGATTGTGTGTCTCAGATTCAATATTGTTGAATGTATCATGGGAAGCTACGGCTAAGGATTAATGGGACAAGTTAGGGGCTTTGTACCAATATAAGTCTCTCGTGAATAAATTGTTCCTATGGAAAAATTTGTATAACCTGAGGATGAAAGATGGAGACTCAGTGACAGAGCATCTGAACGCATTTAATGTTGTGGTAAGTCAGTTATTATCTGTTGATATTAAACTTTCAGATGAAGATAAGTGCATCAGTTTTTTGTGTTCTCTACCAGATTTGTGGGATAGTCTGGTTATTGCAATAGATAGCAATGCAACTGCCTTGCAGTTTGATGAAATAGTCTCATCCTTGCTAACGGAGGAGATGAGACAGAAAAATATAGAGAGCCAGAATGGTGATGCCTTGTCTGTAAAAGGATGGTCCTAGAACATAAACAAAAATAAGTCATCGAGTGGGAGATCTAAATCTCCACGAAACCCTGTAAAGGTGGTTTGCTAGAAATGCGGAAATGAAGGGCACTACAAAAGGGAATGTAAATCTAAAGCTCTTGACAAAGGAAATGGATATGATGATGCTCCTTCTGCAGAGGTGAAAACCACCTCAGATGAAGGTGGGGATGTGTACTTGGCTTCTTCAAGTACACATGTAGTTCATGAGGCATGGTTGATTGAATCAGGTGCATCCTTTCACTTCATTCCTGATAGAGAGTCATTCTACGAGTATGAGAAATATGACGGTGGTGATGTCTTCTTAGGGGATGATATGAAGGCTAAAATCATTGGTCGTGGAAAATTAAAGTTGAAGTTGCAAGGTGGAAGGTTTAGAACACTTCCGGGTGTTTTGCATATTCCTGCATTGGCCAGAAATATGATTTCTGTAAGAAAGCTAGATGATGCAGGTGTAAAAACAATGTTCGAGAAGGAAACCTATAATATGGTTTGGATAGCACTAATATTGATGTGGGGAGTTCGGGTTGGAACTGTGTTCAAGCTGAAAGGTAGCACTATTGTTGATGGGTGCAACAGTTCTATGGTTCCTAAAAGTGGAGCAAAAAATCTAGTGGTCTCTGGAGAGAATACCATGCTGTGGAATCAAAGGCTTGGACATATTGGAGAGAAGGGCCTTTGAATACTTCATGGTAAAGGTATGGTAGAAGGTATGAGTAATAGATCTTTGGATTTTGATTTCAGTGAAAATTGTGTATATGGGAAGCAGAATCAGGTGAGGTTCCCTTCTGGTGGTAAGAGGGCGAAACAGATATTAGAGCTTGTGCACAATGATGTGTTTGGACCTGTGAAGGTTCCATCGTTGGGTAAGTCTGTGTACTATGTATAATTTATAGATGACTTCTCAAGGAATACATGGATATATTTCCTTAAGAAGAAATATGAAGTCTTTGACAGGTTTAAATAATTTAAGGCTTTGGTGGAAAACCAGATAGAGAAGAAGATAAAGGTGCTGAGGTTAGATAATGGTGGAGAGTTTTGCAGCAAGGAATTTGAATAATTCTGTAAGAAGTGTGGTATAATATGATAGAAGAATACTCCATACACACCTGGGAAAAATGGAGTTGCAGAAAGAATGAACAAGACGTTGATGGAAAGGGTAAGAAGCATGCTCAGTGGTACCAGGTTAGGATAGGAATCCTGGGTAGAGGCGGTGGAGACAACATGTTACTTGATCAATATATCACCTTCATCAACTTTGGAGGATAAGACTCCAGAAGAGTTATGGGCTGGCAAGAAACCCTCTCTTTCACATCTGAGGGTATTTGGATGTGATGCATATGTACATGTTCCAAAGGAGAAAAGAACCAAGTTAGATAGTAAATCTAAAAAGTACATCTTTATTTGGTATAAGGATGGTTTAAAGGGTTATAAGCTTTGGAACCCAGTAAAAAGGAAGGTTGTGTACAACCGAGATGTGGTGTTCAGAGAGGTTAAATATGTTATCAAACATGAAGTCCAACCAAAGGAACCTAAGAAGATAGAGTTTCAGTAGAAGGAGGAAGAACCATAATCTATAGCAAAAGAGGAATCAGAAGATGAAGAGCCACAAAATCCAGGTGTGAGAAGATCAGTTTGGGAAAGAAGGCAACTAGAAAGGTATGGTCGATCTGCTTTCTTTTCAAATTTTTCTTTATCTATTATTGATGATGATCCCAGAACTGTGAAGGAAGTAGTAGATTTAGAGGATGGCAAAGTCTGGAAAGAGGCCATGGTTGATGAAATGGCATCTTTACACAAAAATGAGGCATGTGATCTGGTGGAGTTGCCGACTGGAAGGAAACCCATTGGTAGCAAATGGGTGTTCAAGAAGAAGACAAATGCATAAGGAAAGGTGGAGAAATACAAAGCTCGATTGGTAGAAAAAGGTTATTCCCAGGTGCCAGGAATTAATTTTGGTGATATTTTTTCTCCTGTTGCCAAGGTAGCTTCTATTAGATTACTTTTATCTGTTGCTACTACTTTTGATTTTGAGGTAGAACAAATGGATGTGAAGACAACATTTCTTTGTGGGGATCTGGAAGAGGAGATCTACATGAAGCAACCTGAAGGATCTGCGGTGAAGGGTAACAAAGAAGTGGTATGCAAGTTAAAGAAGTATCTGTATGGGTTAAAACAATCACCAAGGATGTGGTATCAGAAATTTGATACATTTATATGGGGACTTGGCTTCACCAGAAGAAAAGCAGATCACCGTGTGTATTTTAAATTAATTGGTGATCGTGTTATTTATCTGGTCTTGTATGTGGATGATATGTTGCTGGTTGGAAATGACAAAGAAATTATCTAGGATTTGAAGACACAATTATCCTCCAAATTTGACATGAAAGATCTTGGTGCTACAAACTATATTTTGGGAATGGAAATTAAAAGAGATCGGGCAAAGAGGAAGATCTAGTTAAACCAGAGGAAGTATGTCGAGACAATAATGCAGAGGTTTAATATGTAGGATAGTAAATCAGTGAAGGTTCCTATTCCTGTTGGTGTAAATTTATCTGTTGAACAGTGTCCCAGGACACAAGAAGAGGAAGAGCACATGTACCGTGTTTCATATGCAAGTGCAGTCGGTAGCCTGACTTATGTGAATGTCTATACTAGACTAGACATTGCACATGGAGTGGGAGTATTGAGCAGGTTTATGTCAAAACCAGGAAAGGAGCATTAGACAACAGTGAAGCGAGTTTTTAGGTATTTGTGTGGCACTAGTGATTATGGCTTGTGATACCAAGGAAGAATAGGGTTGGATAGAGTGTTGGATATTCATCGCTTTGTTGATGCAGATTGGGCTGGAGATCTGGATCAGAGAAGATCTACAAGTGGGTATGTGTTTAACCTATTTGGAGGTGTAGTCAGTTGGATGAGTAAGAAACTATCTATACTGTAATTATCAACTACAAAGGCAGAATACATGGCAACCACTCATGCAAGCAAGGAAGCAGTTTGGTTGTAGAGATTGTGTTCAAGTATGGGGTTAGTACAGGGAGCTATAAGGATAGACTGTGATAGTCAAAGTGCAATTTTCTTGGCAAAGAGCCTTGCTTATCATTCAAAGACAAAGCAAATTGATGTTCAGTATCACTTTGTGAGGGATATGATAGAAGACAAAAAGATGTTGTTGGTAAAGGTGGACACTTTGAAGAATATTGTAGATGCATTGACAAAATCTGTGAGCTCTGAGAAGTTCTCTTGGTGTAGAGAACAATGGGCGTTTCAGGGCTGGAAAAATGACTAAGCTCTCCTGTGGCCCCCTGTGGAAAGAAAACAACAAGTGGGAGATTGTTGGGTTGTGTTATATTCTTTCCACATAGATAACAGGGGGTTTGAGGGGTACCTGTAACCCCACTTTATGGGGTCCGGGGCAACGCCCTGGGAAATTTTGGTTTTGGACCCTATGTTAGGTTGGGCAGACTGACCTATGGTTTTGTGCATGATTTTCGCACATGTTTTTGGACGTGATGGTTTTCGATCCATGGTTTTGGACGCGATGGTTTTCGGTCCATGGTATTGGATGCTTTGGCATGTATAAATATGTATTGTAACATTGAAAGGAATATAATAAAAAATCATGCTGGTAGTCCCGGTTTTGGGATCCAGGGGAAAATCTCTATTCATATGTGTTTTTATGTGTTATGCTCTCGCATTGTTTATTTTTCTATGATTTAGAATTCGTATGCAGGTAATTTCTATATGGGGTTAAAACCCACAGTCGATGGGTCAAGACTTGTTATAAGGGAGGCCTTAATGAATCCTCCATCATCTCATGTGAGTGTAAAATAATAATTTGAAGGACCATAGATGAAAGATTTGCATTATGAAGCAAGTTCTATTTGACAAAAAGGAAGAGGAAAATGGGGTGACTCAGCTTTGTAAGGGAGTTGGATGAATGTATTTTTTGGTTAAGGGTTAGTGAAAATGAGGCAAGAATGTATAAATATTGCAAAGGGAAAATGAGTTTTGAAATCATGATTTGGCAGTAGAGAGATGCAAATTTATTGATCAATTGTAGGATTTGATTGAGTAGCAATGGTAAAATTGGTATTTAAGAGGCCTTGTTTAGTACCAATGTTGTAATGGATCAGATTTGACATGGAATGAACATGTTAGTTTGAAAGAAACTTGGTCTTTAAAAAGCACCTATGCATATAATGATCTTCTTTCATTGTCTTGGAACCTGCAAAAGCTTAGCACTTTTTTGTAATAAAATGTAAGACTATCGAGAGAGAGAAAGAGGTGATTATTCTATCCTCATCTGATACATACGCACAAAAAAAAACTTAGAAATAGTAGTAATAAAACAATTTCAAGGAAGAAAAATTAAATTCACTTCTACCTGTTTGGAAAGCGATACTTTGGACTACATGTTGATGTTTTGTTGGTAACTTCATTTTTTTACTGTTTGAAATGTTGATAAAAACTCTATCATCACGTATATCTTCTCGAGATATTTCCAATGACATTTTAATCATCAAAAAATAATGTCATATGAAAGATTTATGACTATTTGAAGTTTTTATGAAACATTTGCATAAGCTACCGAATTGCCTCAATTCTGAAGCTAATGACTAATTTTACAACTACCAAATTTTGTTGATTATGTAGCTAATGTTCTATAGGTTCCAATATTTTAGTTGAAGAGCAGAACGTATGGACAATGAAATGAATGGACAGGTACGCAACACCTAATGTCGACGTCACCAAAAGTCCCATGCACCATTGGCATAGAAAGAGATAACAAACCCACAAGAGAATAAGACGCATGTGTAATGTTCCTAACAAAATTTTTTCAATGATAATAAAGACATGGAAATACAATAACATAGGAAATTTCATAAACAAATACACATGAACTAGAAATTTTTGCAAATCCCGAAACTAGCCAAGATTTTATTAACAATATCAGCTTGTGGTACAAGGATCTGGAGAAATTGCACCTGGGCTTGCACAAGGAAAAATACTAGCACCATGTGATGAGTACAAGAAAGCCCAATAACTACAATAGAAAAATCCTCGAGAAAACTACATTTTTGCTCCAAAATTGTACTGTTACCTGACCTTGTCCCCTAATTTTCCCACTCTATAGTACCCAGAAAATTCTAGGAGTTTGGGATTGTGATCCTTGCCCAAAACCTAGAAAAACACATAAATGGTTTCCCTTGGTTCCAACCTTCAAAAATTGACTCTTCATAGCTTGGCCCTCCTCCCAATATGAATTTTTTTCCTGTGACTGATCTTGTCAATATCTACACTCCCAACTCCATCAATCCTCCTCAAATGGCCCTCCAAATTACCTCCCAATGCCCCAGCTCCAAAATCGCCAAGATAATGTTGCCCAACAAATCTCACTCCAATGATTGTGCAGTCCCTGTGTTGTTGTTACTCTCCCTACTCTTTGTTGTTGTTACTCTCCCTACTCCTTGCTTCTATCCCACTATTGTAACTTGACCCTCCTGTTGTTCCTTTCCCTGTGGCTGTAACTTGACCTCCTTGTGGTTACTTCCCTTGCTGCCATAACTCAACTTACTGTTGTTATAACTTGACTCACTATTGTTGGTACGACTTGGAACAAACTAGAACTCCCTTCTACAGTTGGCACTCAAAGTCCACCGAGGCAAGGGTTTAGATCACCGCCCGGAGACACTCATATGATAAACAACACAATATTGGATCAGATGAATAGCTAAGGCAAATTCGATTTTGAAATAGACAAAAGACCCCAATTTCTCCCTCATTCCTTTCTCTTATAATTGTTTTCCATGAATTCCTTTTGCATCCCTTCACCAATTCGATTCAACTCAACAAATTCAAATTTATTCTACCGCAAGTGCATACTTCATGTGGGCCTCATATTCCACTAGAAATTTAATCATTTCTTTTCCCTAATGTTGTTGGCCTCCATCTCTCCAAAAATTTAGTGGGGACTCCCTCCATCCACTTTTCCTAGTTTACATGCAAAAGTAATTCCAAAAACCTAATTACAAAAATAGAAATTCATCTTAGAAAAATTAATTTAATTGGGGACATTACAGTCCTCCCCACCAAAAATTATTTGTCCTCAAGCAATTCCTGAAAAATCACCCTCTCGATCACCTGAACCCAATAGTCTCTGCACATAATATCGAGGTCCTAAATATACCACCCAACCATCCTTGATCTCTACCTTGTCCTGCCAGGATCCCAAGTGTTGGCTTAGTGGGTCCTAACCTAGGTTTAGAGTTAGTTTTTCCAAACAAATTCCTACACTACAGGCCCTTTCGCCATTAATCTGTGGATCATAGAATGATGTCTCATCCAAAGCAGTATGGGCAGATGTTGGAACCAATTTTTCATGCCCAGAGATCAGTGCTATATCATTTTATGCCCTAACCCTACCTTCTGGTAGTCCCCATTTTGGGATCTAGAGGAAAATCTTTGTGTATATTTGTTTTATGTGTTATGCTCTCACTATCGTTTATTTTCTGTTTTTATAATTCGTATGTAGGTGTTGAAGGAATAAGTCCCCTAAGGCTTTGTGTCAGAACCCTAATAGAGTAGGAGTAATCTACAGCAAGAAACACGCATTTAACTTAGGAAACATACTTAAACAAACTAATTATGCAAGGATGAACATACTCAGATGTCCTTGGTTTGGGTAGTTCGAGCCAGGGTTCGAATCCTCTGCAACTCCTAATGATCTTCAAACCTGCAAATCAACTAATTTGAATAAACATAACAACATATAGATAAAGCATTGTAGTGAAATCAACTTTATATCACATAAATAGAGGATTAGTTATACATTGAAATAGTCATTTAGATATAAAACATAACAATAACATCAGATGCATAAAAAAAGTTTATATCAGGAACAAGATAATGTTTATTTTTATTATAGAAAACTATAATAAAACATGGAAAGAGTTCACATGAGTCTTCCTCTTCTGGCTCCAAGAAAAACTGTCCTCGAGGTCCGTCCAGTCCCAATCTTCAACAACCTTCTTCCATAACCAATACTATGATATCTCTAAGCATATGAGAGAACATCAACACTCAAGGAAGAAATGGTTTCATGAACTTGGGGAAGTTCTTGAAGCACAAGGATTCTTCAGACTTGATCAGGGGATAATCTCAGTATGGTAATTTTAGCCTTTCTCTCCTCCTTAAGGCCTTCCCATTGAAGTCTTTTTATACTTCTCTAAAATTAGTTTTTCAGTTGGGAAACAGTTGGGAACAGTTGGGCCACAGGCACTAATGGGTAATCAACAGGTAAACCCTTGATCTCCACCCATAGTTAAGGAAATTTAATTTTTTTAAGTGTTTTAACACATATACGTGGGTTTAGTATAGACAGACCCACGTGTACATGCTTTTAACTCAGGGAAAAGTAGCGTACAGGGAGTAAAACATTGTTTTAAAAATATTTGGACCAAATCTAGAAGGAGGGGTTGCCCTAGGCCATAAACCAAGCATCACAAATACCAAGGGTGACATTTGGAGCTATAATAGTAGGTAATTTATGTACGAGGTTAAAACCTACATTTGGTATCAGATTTTTTTTGGCTTCAAGGGGACGCCTTTGTTGCTGAGGGGTTTCGCTCAGCCCTGTGGTAGACCTTGTTTAGTGGGAAATATACGGGATTGTTTCTGGTGGTGATAGAAGATGGCGACCAGTGGAAAGATAGATATCGTGAAATTTAATGGTAAAAGTTTTGAGTTGTGGAAACTAAATATGGAGGATATGTTGGTGGATAAAGGTCAGTGGATTGCGATAGATCTAGGTACTAAACCAATGGGAGTGTCCAGTGAAGAATGGAAGAAGTTAGATTAGAAGGTAAAGAGCACAATATGATTGTGTGTCTTAGATTCAATATTGTTGAATGTATCAAAGGAAGCTACGATGAAGGCTTTGTCGGACAAGTTAGGGAACTTGTATCAATCTATGTCTTTGGTGAATAAACTATTCTTACGGAAAAAACTGTATAACCTGAAGATGAAAGATGGAGACTCGGTGACATAGCATATGAATGCATTTAGTATTGTGGTAAGTTAGTTATTATCTGTTGATATTAATATTTCATATGAAGATAAGTGCATTAGTTTGTTGTGTTCCCTAACGAATTCATGGGATAGTCTGGTTATTGCAATATGTAGCAATGCAACTATATTACAGTTTGATGAAATAGTCTCACCCTTGCTAATGGAGGAGATGAGATGGAGAAATATGGAGAGACAAAATGGTGATGCCTTGTATGTATGAGGACGGTCCTAGAATAGAAACAAAAATAATTCATCGAGTGGGAGATCTAAATCTCTAGAAAAATTTGTAAAGGTTTACTGGAAATGCAGAAAGGAGGGACACTACAAAAGGGACTGTAGATCTAAATCTCTTAAAAAAGGAAAGGGATCTGATGATGTTCCTTCTATAGAGGCGAAAACCACCTCAGATGAAGTTGGGGATTTGTACTTGGCTTCTTCAAGTACACATGTAGATCATGAGGCATGGTTGATTGACTCATGTGCATCATTTCACTTCACTCCCCATAGAGAGTGGTTCTGCGAGTATGAGAAATATGATGGTAATGGAGAGAAGGGCCTTCGAATGCTTCATGGTAATGGTATGGTAGAAGGTATGACTAGTAGGTCTCTGTATTTTGATTTCTATGAAAATTTTGTATGTGGGAAGCAGAATTAGGTGAGTTTCCCTTCTGGTGGTAATAGGGTGAAACATATATTAGAGCTTGTGCACAGTGATGTGTTTGGACATGTGAAGCTTCCATCACTGGGTAAGTATGTGTACTATATATCATTTATAGATGACTTCTTAAGTAATACATGGATATATTTCATCAAGAAGAAATATGAATTCTTTGACAGGTTTAAGGAATTTAAGGCTTAGGTGGAAAACCATACAGAAAAGAAGATAAAGGTGCTTAGGACATATAATGGTGGAGAGTTTTGCAAGAAGGGATTTGAAGAATTATGTAAGTGTGGTATATCATGATCGAAGACTACTTCATACACACCTAAGAAAAATGGAGTTGCATAAAGAATGAACAATGCATTGATGGAAAGGGAAAGAAGCATGCTCAGTGGTGTTGTGTTAGGTCAGGAACTATGGGCAGAGGGGGTGGAGTTTGCATGTTACCTAGTAAATAGATCACCCTCATTAGCGTTGGAGGATAAGACTCCACAAGAGGTATGGACTGGTAAGAAACCCTCTCTTTCACATCTGATGGTATTTGGATGTTATGCATATGTACATGTTCCAAAGGAGAAAATAACAAATTTCGATAGAAAATATGAAAGTGCATCTTTATTTGGTATAAGTATGGTTTAAAGGGTTATAAGATTTAGAACCCAGTAACATGTAAGGTTTTGTACAGCTGAGATGTGGTGTTTAGAGAGGTGAAAGATGATATTAAACATGAATTCCCATCAAACGAACCTGAGAAGATAGAATTCGAGCTAAAGGAGGAAAAATCATACTCTACAAAAGAAGAGGATTCAGAAGATGAAGAGCCACATACTCTGGTTGTGAGAAGATCAATTCAAGAAAGAAGATAGTCATAAAGGTATAGTCCATTTGCTTTATATTCCAATTTTTCTTTATCTATTACTGATGACGATCCCATAACTGTGAAGGAAGCATTAGATTGAGAGGATGACGAACTCTGGAAAGAGGCCATGGTTGATGAAATGGCATCTTTGCACAAACATAAGGCTCCATCTAGAAGGAAAACCATTGGTAGAAAGTGGGTGTTCAAGAAGAAGATGAATGCAAAAGGAAAGTTGGAGAAATACAAAGCTCAGTTGGTAGGAAAAGGTTAATCCCAAGTGCTCGGAATTTATTTTGGTGTTATTTTTTCTGCTCTTAACAAGGTAGCTTCTATTAGATTACCTTTATCTATTGTTGCTACTTTTGATTTTGAGGTAGAATAGATGGATGTGAAGACAACATTTCTTCACGAGGATCTGGAAGAAGAGATCTACATGAAGCAACCTGAAGGCTTTGCGGTGAAGGGTAAGAAAGAAATGGTATGCAATTTAAAAAAGTCTTTGTATGGGTTAAATATTCACCAAGGATGTGGTATCAAAAATTTGATACATTTATACAGGGACTTGGCTTCACCAGAAGCAAAGTAGATAATTGTGTGTATTTTAAATTAATTGGCGACCATGTTATTTATCTGGTGTTGTATGTGGATGATATGTTTCTGGTTGGAAATGACAAAGAAATTATCCAGGATTTGAAGACCTAATTGTCCTCCAAATTCAACATGAAAGATCTTGGTGTTGCAAACTATATTTTGGGCATGCAAATTAAAAGAGATCAGGCAAAGAGGAAGCTTTGGTTAAAACAGAGGAAGTATGTCGAGACAATACTGCATAGGTTTAATATGCATGATAGTAAATTGGTGAAGTTTCCTATTCCTGTAGGTGTGAAGTTCTCTGCTAAACAGTGTCCCAAGATATAAGAAGAGTAAGAGGACATGTCCCATGTTCCATATACAAGTGAATTCGTTTGCCTGATGTATGCGATGGTTTGTACTAGACTAGACATTACACATGTAGTGGGAGTATTGAGCAGGTTTATGTCAAAACCAAGGAAGAAGGTTTGGACAGTAGTGAAGTGGGTTTTCAGGTATTTGAGTGGCACTAGTGATTATGGTTTGTGCTACCAAGGAAGACCAGGATTGGATAGAGTTTTGGATATCTGTGGTTTTGTTGATGCAAACTGGGCTGGAGATATGGATCATAGAATATATACAATTGGGTTTCTGTTTAACCTATTTGGGGGTGTAGTTAGTTGGATTAGTAAGAAACAATTTGTAGTGGCACTATAAAATACAAAGTCAGAATACATGGCAGCCACTCATGCAAGAAAGGAAGTAGTTTTGTTACAGAGATTGTCTTCAAATATGGGGTTAGTACAGGGAGATATAACGATAGACTATGATAGCAAAAGAACAATTTTCTTGGCAAAGAACCCTACTTATCATTCAAAGACAAAGCACATTGATGTTCAGTATCACTTTGTGAGGGATATGGTAGAAGACAAAAAGGTGTTACTGGTAAAGGTGGACACTTTGAAGAATACTATAGATGCATTAACAAAATATGTGATTTCTGAGAAGTTATCTTGGTGTATAGAAACAATGGGTGTTGCAGGGCTAGATAAATGACTAAGATCTCTTGTGGCCTCCTATGGAAAGGAAACAACAAGTGGGAGAATGTTGGGTTGTGTTATAGTTTTGTCCATGGTTTTGTGCATGGTTTTTGCAGATGGGTTTGGGCGTGATGGTTTTCGACCCATGGTATTAAATTCTTCCACATGTATATATATCTACTGTAACATTGAGAGGAACATAATGAAAAATAAATCTAGTAATCTCGGGTTTGGGATCCAAAGGAAAATCTCTGCATATATTTGTTTTATGTGTTATGCTCTCGCTATTTTTTATTTTATGTTTTCAGAACTTTTATGTAGGTAATTTATGTACGGGGTTAAAACCTACACCCTAAATAGGTGCATTAACCACTTACGTGCGTCTATGATTACTACTACTTCTATATTTAGCTAGATTGGCTTAAGTGTCTGATAACTTTAACATGCATTAAGATATTCTTCGTGTAAACAGATATTATTACTTGTGTTCATATAACAATGTGAATCATGCAAACTCGCGCATCAATACAGTATTAAGTCATAAACCCATCATTCATCATAACATAATAGTGCATTCATTCATAACTGAAGTAAATAGATAAACATAGATATTTCTAGAATAATCTCTTTTTTAATTCTTTATTTCTACTTACAAACTCAAGACTTCCCTGTGCAATCAGATGTAGTGGTCCACACACTCAGTTGTGGACTATACTCTAGGCCTCTGTGCACACAACTGCAAAGCCTCTCTTCTACTTTAAGACTTCTTGGCTCTTTCTTCTACTAGCCCATTATATTCATCTCCATCGATCTCTTCCATGCCTTAGACTATCTAAGACTCCCCTTTTTATATAATTCCATGGTTTGTGGACCATTAGTGGATCTACAAAAGCCGACACAACTTACATAAAAGAAGGGTAAAACCCTTTATTAAACTTTACTATCCATGAACTCCACGACCACAACTTGTATAGACTTTACACTTTACAAAACAAAAACTTGGCCTTTCTGCCCCAAAACTGACCCTAGGGGACCCTGTCCCAACACCAAGAAATTCTAATCAGTGTAAGGCATCCATTGCTCCACTCGCTATACAACTCAACATAGGCATCACATGCCCTTTTACATACTGCTACTAAGTAGAGCATCATGGTAGTATAAAATATTGATCAACTCCTAATGTAACAACACTACCAAATAGTCCCTCTCGTGCATTGCAGGAGTGGACTCCTGAAGATGCAATCCAATCCTGGTGGGATTGAAACCTTGTCTGCCTGAGCTTCTCCTGGTATCCTCCTGCTAATCACCCTACCAAACTAGTGAACCTCCCCACACCATCAACGAATCACTAAAACCCAATGGAATATTAGGATGACCTTTCCCTATACAAACCATCTCACCTCTAAGGGTAGTTTCACTGCTAAGCCCTGCAATGCCAGAATCCCAAGCTAGTCTAAAATGGGTGCCACCATTATGGTGTTGAACCACTCTGATCATGACGGTTTTCCCATCATGCACAAGTTGTTTCTTGCTCTTCTTGGACCTGATGGAAAAATATCTATGAAGTCCCAATGCATCTGGCCCAAGCATCGCTAGGATGTCATGACCTACCCATCCAACACTCACTTTGATTCGTAGAAGTAATTAGGAAAATAAGCCTTGCCATGTGATAAAGGCCTCAATTCTCCCCCACATGTCAAACCTAGTTGGAGTTGGGTCATCCAGTGTCCTCCTGTCGCTCATCATGAAACAAAGTGTCCAATCAGCCAACCAAATCCCTAGATCCCATAGCCATAATGGTTGCAGTATAGTCTTGATAGTTGCTAGCGCTAACCTGTACCATGTCTCAGGACCTTGCATATAATCGATATATGGAATCTATACATCACGAACCAATCTGGTGCATATGAAACTTCCCTTTGTCGGCCATACCACACAGTGGGATCTATCATAGTTCCTCCTAAAAGCGCTCCCCAATACCACCTAGAGTGTAAACATTCCCCTACATGTAACGTCCACAAACTATTGTCGATGCTCCTGAGACACCTTGGAATATCCCTTCCAAAAGGGGTTGTTGGCTTAATGGGTCCTAACCTAGGTTCAGATTTAGTTGTGCCAAACAAATCCTTACAGTACTAGTCTTTTTGGCATCAATCTACGAAGTGCGGACTCAAATCTCATGCAAAGCAGTATGGGGGGATGTTGCAACCAAGTTTCTGCACCTAGAGATCAACGTGATGTCATTTTGTAGATTTGACTTCGCTCAGATAGATAATCCCTTATGTCTTAATGATGTAACTCCCTTTAATCAGCCTCAAAACCTCTCCAAAGGTCTACGATTTGCTTTTGCAGACCCTGAACAGACGAATTAACTACTTACACACATCATATATTACTCTTAACCGATCATTTACTCAGATCTACCTAAGTGTATGGTAGCCTTAATAGGCAATGATATAATATTTGTGCCTAAGTGTATGGTAGCCTTAATAGGCAATGATATAATCTTTGTGTAAAAACTTAACATCAATTGCATTTGGATAACAATATAGATCAAGTAAATTCGCGCATCAATACATCATTATTTCATACAACCATTATTGATCACAACATAAAGTGTATTCATACATAATAAAAGTAAAGAGATAAAACACATGAATTTCTACAACAATATTTCTTTATTGATATTCAGTGAAGCTTACATACTTACGACTTGCCTGTGCACTCAGCTACAGACACTACTCTAGGCCTCCGCGCACACAGCTACAAAGCCTTTCTTATTACTCTCTAAGACATGCCTATTTATACAATCCAATGGTCTGCAAATCATGGATAGATCTTCAAAAATCTGACTTAACTTACATAAAAGATGGTAAAACCATTTTTGACACTTTAACTAACTATGCGCTCCGTGACCACAATTTCTAGAGACTTTACATTTCTTTACATCAAAACATGGGCTTTTGCCCCAACACTTCACTAGGGGACCACATCCCAACATGCCCCCAACAAAAATATCGTGACTCTCCCTCGAGTCACTTGGTTGGTGTGGATATCTTGTTGTGAAGATCCCCTAGCTCCACTTGTGCAACCGCTACTTCAACTGTGCTCTGCATGGCTTCTTGCCTCACTTGTTCTACCAGTTATTTTGTGGTTGGTCCTATGCTATCCTGCTTAATATTCTGGTGTGTAAGCTGCAAGGTCGCCAACTATTCTTGTATGTTGTCCAAGACTATGTAGGATTCATCCAACGAAGGTCCCAATCTAGGCTTAAGGACTACCTCTTTCTTCTGGGCTGCTTCCACCTATGTAAGGAGTTGCTTAGCCTCCTATATCTTGGCGAGATGTTGTGTTGTAGCAATGGAGTGTGTCATCACCCTCACTTTGTCATATCCATGTTGGAGCTTGTAGAGCTCTATATTTAATCTATGCAAGTGGGGATCTTCCTACAGGGTTGTTACTACTTCCATAGCCTGCTCAAAAAGCATGGTACAGTCCCCAACTATGACATCCACTGTAGCGACTCCATCCTTAACAGTGACTCGTGATATTCCCTAACCTATGGCGGGGTTGAAGGCTGCAGCTTGAGCTCCAGTTCTGAGATTTTTATGTTCATCTAAAACTAGACTCGGTCCACCTCGGCCTTGGCATCGCACATGCCCATAGCACATTTCCTGATCTTGGCCTCTAACTATACTTCCTCGGGTATGTGCAACTCCAACACTATCCTGCATGATTCTACCACCGCGGCTGTTATCTAGGCGCTATGTGCCTGGATAGTATCATTTTCCTTTAGAGCCTTTCTCTTTTCATTGAACATATGCTCATTGTTTATGCGATATTCACTGATTAAAATGAGGGCGCACTGGTCCTATGCCATTAGCTTCACTTTCACACCTCACTGGAGCGTGTGAAGATACCCATTGGGGAGTGCTACAAGGTTGAGGCCGATGTTCTTCAGAGAACTCATGATGACCTTGTCATCGGCCGACTCCATGCTCAATGATTCTTCTGGTAGTGTGACTACCCTGAGATCCACTAATCTAACCATCTCTACTCCCTGACTGGTCCCAAGTGCCAAGCTCATCTATGTAGTGCTTACCTTCCTTGCGGCCACCTGGATAGTACTGGTCTGAATCTATATCTCACGTAGACCCTTTTGGATAGTACTTAGTGACTGCTTGTGTTGTTGTTTGAACTACTACAATAGTTATGTCATGGTATCGCACACCTTATCTCTGATCTCGTCAAGATCACCTTCTAGTAGTGTGATTGGATCCAATGATGGCTTTGTCACTTTTGACTTCTTTTGGGACCCCTTCTATTGTTCCTTGTATGTTTCACTTGGAATGGAATGCTTTGTCCCTCCTCTCCACCACCACCCTACTCTGACTTATCTTCCCCTGTTCGGGGTGAAGGGGATTAACCACTTCGCTCGGAGTCACATTGCTCTTGTTTAGCTTGCTGCTTCATAGTGCACTCCTTTTCTAGTCAAGCCTTCTCCTCAGCCACTTTCCTTTACTTCTTGGCCAACTGCTGCACAACCTCCTTCACTGCCTCCTTCTTCTTTTTCTCTGCAAAACTCCCCATGCCTTTTCTAGTACCTACAGCCAGATTGGATGGAGAATGTCAATTTGCCAACCAAAGCTTTATAGTCTCCTGAATTTCATTGTTAGTGGAAAGGTATGGTATATCAAACCATTTCTGTTGTGGTTCCTTCCACACCCTGATGTACACATGGTGGAAGTTTCCTTTAAACTCCACATACTCCGACAACTTCTCATGGACCTTCGAGGACGAACATGGCTTCATCAACACCCAAAAAACTTTGGTCTTTGTGGCCTGTTCGATGTCCTTTGTGGCCTAAAGGGAGGGAAATTGTGTAGCCTTCGACAATCCTTTCTCCAAGGGAGGAAACTGACTATCTTACGGTAGTTCCCAAGCCACTAGCATGATGGAGAGAAACAACCACTCATACTGAAAGGTTTTTCCCTCATCCCGAACCTCGTAACAATTCGCAAGGAACTCACTGCAGGGGTAGTGCGACCAATTGAACTACATGTCCTCCGTGCACCATGCAGCTAACATAATTCCTAGCACTGGAACCTCGTCCTCATGACATTTCCTCATGAAATTTTGAGCGAAGATCTATGTAGCAATTTTCACCATGGGGTCGGTGACAGATGTGATGGAGTAATCAGATGACTTCTTAACTATCTTGAACTTCTCCTTCATTTTTTCTACCAAGTTGTGCTCACTGGTTTTTCTACCAAACTCCTTGGCTGGATTCAAGCCTAAGTGTGGTAAGAGTGTGATCTGATGGATCAGCATGTCTATGATTAGGATTGGTGTGCTCAGCCACAAACATCCATCGTGCACTAGGGTAAGTAATTTCTCGATACAAATGAGGTTGATGTTAGAGTGGTGGTAGTGGGGCACCCACAACAGGCTCAACAACCCTGACTAATTCACTCTACTAATCCACTCCATTAGCTCGAATGCGGTGGCACCAAATTCTTTATAATATACCCTCTTCATATAGTTCTTCGTCACAAGGTGGGGCAACCTCTCATGGTCTGCCAAATCCTAGTCTTCCAGCTTTAAATCGTGAACCTGCGCTAGGCACAATCCTTCAAATGTGATACTCTCGGGTATCAGGGGCATATTTATGAGGAACTTTTCTGCATAAGGGTTGCTAGTGACCTTCACCTTTCCCTTACGTAGAGGGATATAATCTGGCAATCTAGAGATGGGATCCATGCCCTCGGCATCTATATCCTCCATGCCCTCTTCGGCCTCCAAATCTACAATTTTAACCTTATCCTTCATTTTTTGTTTATCTTTCTTCTGGGCCTGGGTAGCAAAGTACTTTCTTGGTGACTCTTGCATCGACATTGGCCTCTTTTTCTTGTCTTTCTTCTATTTGGGGACTTCTCGTACTGGTGTATGCTTTGGCCTAGGCGACCTCAGCACTATAGGCATAGGAGCCAGAGCCTCCATGTTGACAAATTCTAGAGTAGCTCCTTTAGAGGCAATAGTTCCTCCCATGCTTGCAGTTTCAATGGGGCCTAGTCCTAGGATGATGTCGCTACTGAGAATTATATATAACTTAGGAAATCTATCGAACATAGGGCTTCTGATCAAATCTTCAAATAACTCGCGATTCATAAATGAATGACAACATAACTCTGAATTTCTAAGGATGCAAAATGCTCTTTGCTGGATGGCCACACATAATTTATAGGTGAGTTTCAATTCAAATTTGACCATTCCCCACAAAACCCATCCATAAATGCTAATTTGGTAGCATATCTTCAAAGATTTCACTCTCAAATTTAGCCTTAAATGTTTCTCCCCCACTCCTCTTAACAATCTCCTAACTGTCAAATCATGAACAGTGATTATAATAGTCATTTTCTGCCTATGTTGCACAGTATCTCCCTCTGTAGCATAGCTCCCTTCATGCCACTCCTGGTACTGTGACATTAGCCTTTTTCGCACAGCCCCCCTGCCGTGTAGTTCTACAAACCAGGAAATGTATATTATAGTCTCGCACCCCCTTACAACTACCTAGATCAGTAAGATCGTGTTGTCATCATGTAGTCATTGGGCCATATGCCCTGAGTATGGCTTCAATCGGCTTCCACTTACCCTTCTCGGAAATGGTTCTCCATTCCACTTCACGAGATGAACTACACCACCATCTGTAATTTCCTTAATGACATAAGGCTCAATCTTGTGCATTTGAAACTTCCCTGGAAACTCAGAAACCTACCATCATATAATAAGACCAAGTCAATTTCCTTGAAGGTGTGCAGTTTTATGTGCTAATTATGCCAAGCTTTTTCACGTTCCTTCTAAACTTGTTGATGGAATCTAGCCATAAACCTATCTTTTTCGAGCTCCATTAATTGCATGAGCCATTCATCTAAGGCTCTGTGGTCCACCATTCCTATGAAATCCATTATGCGTAGACTAGGCATGATATGATCCATAGGCATAACATATTCTACACCATACACCAACCTAAAAGGTGTCAGGCCCATGAGCTTTTTGCAAGTAGTCCTGAATACCCATAATATTGATGGTACGCACACATCCCAATCATTCCATTATGCATTGCAAACCTTCATCAGTGCATTCTCTAAGATCTTGTTGAAAGCCTCAATTGTTCCATTGGCCTAAGGATGATATGGAGTACTCTTCTGATGGTAAAACTGGAACTCTTCTATCGGTGCATTGATCGTTTCATTGAGAAAATGTGTACCGCAATCACTCATTAATAAATTTGGGGAACCAGACTTGGTTAGCGCATATGTCAAAAAAAAAAAAAATCTCTTGTTGCCGTTGTAAAGTCCTTCACAGGCTGTGCCTCCACCCATTTGGTCAAATACTCTATCACGGTGATGATATAACGCGCACTTGTCTTCTTTATTGGAGGCCGAATCGGTCCTACAAAATCAACTGCCCATTTCTAAAATGGTTACAATGACACCTACGGATTCAGAGGAAGCTCATGCCTTCACGATGGTCTGCCCATTCTCTGACATGCATCGCACACCATACAATATGCTTTAGAATATTTATGCAGTGTCGGCCACCATAACCGAGCGCGCAACACCTTCTACACTATTGGTTTCCCTGCATAATTCCCTCCCGCAACTCCTCCATGAGCTTCTATGAGGATACTATTTCATTCAAAACCGAGCACATAACGTCGAAGTATCTCGTCTGATCCCATTTTATACAACTAGCCTGTAAAGACTTAGAAATATGTTATGCACACCATCAATTCTTTCTTTTGCTGACTAGTGTATCCTTCTAGAGCTGTTCCTATCATCAAGAAGTGGATAATATTCATAAAGTGATTATCCATTATGCGCATAGAGAAGAGCTACGTGTCAAGAAGCCCTTGCTTCAAATTAGTAGGCTCCTCTCCTATCTCAATGTGGGATAAAGCGTCAGGCCCTACATTCAATCGTCCTAGCTTCACAATTACCTCAAAATCATATTCTTGAAATAATAGCAGCCATCCACGTATTTCCCCTCCAACACAGGCTTATTGACTAGATACTTCAATGCAGAATGGTTTGTGTGCATCTTGAAATTTCTGTGCGGTAGGTAATGTCTGAATTTCTGGAGTGAGTAAACCATAGCCAATCCTTTTTGCTCTGTCGTTGAATAATTATTTTCATATTTTGATAACTTCATGCTCACAAACGTTATAGGATGATCCATCTCCTCTTCACTATCCTGTGTCAGAACTGCTCCTAGCATAATACACGAGGCATCAACATGCACATGGAATTCCTTATTCCAATCCGGGGAGACTAGGATTGGCATGTGACCATATTTTTCCCTCAACACATCCAGACTACGCTAACATTCTTCATCCCAACAAAATGTAGCATCCTTCTTCAACAACTTTTCCATAAGCATGGTAATCTGAGCATAACTCTTGATGAACTTTCAATAGTATCCAGTATGGCCCAGCATTGTGCATAGTTTTTTAACACTTCTAGGTGCCTCCAAAGTGACTATGAATACGATCTTAGTAGGGTCCACCATTAATACTTTCTTGAACACCACATGAGTGAGAAAAATTCCAAAGGGGACACAAAACAAGAATTTCTTTAGGCTTAGTGCAATCTGATACCTTCGGCATGTATCCAACATCAAGGGCAAACTAGCTACATGGCTCTTTAGTAGCCCAAAAAATGTCTAGTCATCAAAATATACTTCCAAGAAATTTCTAATAAACTCTTTGAACGTCTCGATGACTACGCACGAGAAGATCGTCTACACATTCTTAAGTCCAAAATGCATCATTGTATACTGAAAGCACCTCCATTATGTCATGAAGGTGGTCTTACTCATATCTTCTGGCACACTATTAATCTGATGGTACCCAAAGAACCCATCAATGAATGAGTAGGCTTTCTGGTCTCCAACATTATCGAGGACTTCACTTGTGAATGGTGTCCAAAAGGGATCATGCACATAGGCATCGTTAAGTTTCCTAAGATCTATGAAAATATGTATCTCTCCTTTCAACTTCTTCTCTTCGACTACCATTGGGCTCACTCAATTAGATTCCTCCACAGGTTCAGTAATGACTGCCTCAAGCATCTTATCCAACTCTAAGTGGACCTTTTATTTGTATTTTGGATTAAGGCGGTATGGTCTCTGCTTGATCGACTTCATGTCTCGCTTTAAAGGTAATCTTCACCATGCCCAACTGTCCTATGACACCTTTCAGGTCTGAATATTTTTTAGGGAACAAATCCTGATATTCATGGACGAGATTAGCAACTTTATCCACTATAGCATCATCCAAATAATCCCCAATCTTCACAAATTTGGGCTCATCATATGAGCCAATGTTTACTTGCCTACTTTTCAGTGGCGCGGTGATGTTTGGATTCTCTATTTGCGATCCCTTGACCTTGCAGTGACTCTCTGCTTCTGGGATGTTAATATTCCTTGGATCCTCATCCTCCCCTTTGGCAGTCACATTCTAGCATTCCAACACATGGTGCAGCTAGGTGGTCCAATCTCGTTAAATTAATTCGAAAGGATCCCATGGTACTCTGAATATTTCTTCCTTAACTTCCCACTGCACCTCTTCGATGCTCTCGAACCCATCCTCAAAGCTAAAGGTCATCAAAAATCCTTCCCTTAATATATCCCACTCCGTAGTGTTGTGGTGGAGCTCGGTTTCTAGGTACCAATTCATTGGAATGATGTCCAAAGTGTGACAGAATATATGCACCTGCTCTAGTTGCGGCTTCATTCCGTAAAACTTAGTCCACTTTACTAAATGATCTCACGGATCATTCCTCCATCTTAGTTGTCAGTTAGCCAAAATTTTGAGCGACCAAACCACAATCTCTTCATCCTTTGGTACTCACGCCATTCATCAAAACTTTATTTATGCGTACCCCACCACCGTGTAGGTGTAGTGTGTAGCACCAAATGCAATGCTCGAAAGTGATGGTTCTTAGGTAATTCCCTTTCAAAGGCATCCAAAAAATTATATAAATTAGTAAACCATCACAATACGGTAAATTTCTTACCTCCAATGACACATAGCACAACAATTTAGTCATCATATTATAGTGCAGCATAGATACTTCGTGCAACATATTGTAACAATGCTCCAATTATTCATTTGAATCTGAGGTACAAGAGCTTTCACATTCCCATGAAATTTGTCCATCAACTATCGGATTAACCTATTCTTTGTCTTACACTATTATTTTATAGATCTAATCCAAATCATCATCACTTTCCTCATAGTCACGGACCAGTTCAGTATAGCGCGATCCTTCTATAGGGTCCAAAGGTACTACAACGTGGAGAAATTACCTTTCAAATGACATTGTCTGCTTCTTCAAATTGATTACCCCATTCATTTTGATAGGCCAATCAATTCCCAATAACACAAGGTTGGCCTGATGGGCCCTAACCCAAGTTTGACATTAATTAACCATGCAAATCCTAACAATACTGGCCCTTTCAGCATCAATCTACAGAGCGTAGTCTGAAGCCTCACTCGAAGCAGTATAAAGGGATACAGGAACCAAGTTTCCGCACCCTCATATGGTTTTGATGTTGGTTATATGCCCGAACCTCCCTTTTCATAGACCGATATGCCCTTTAGGGCTTATCAAAGTACTTCTCTTATTTGTCCTTAAATCCTCCTCAAAACTCTTTGATCATCCTTTGTGGACCCTAAATAGATGGATTAGGCACTTACGCGCTTCTATAATTACTCTTACTTCTATATTTACTCAGATTTGCTTAAGTATTGGTTAACTTTGACATGCATTATGGTTATCTTTGTGTAAACATATATTCTTACTTGCATTCATATGACAAAGTAAATTACATAAATTCGTGCATCAATATAGAATTAATTCATAACCCCAGTATTCAACATAATATAATTGCAACATTCATAATAGAAGTAAAATAATGCATACACAGATAATTGTAGAATACTTATCTTTATTGATAATTCAGATTTCCAGTACAGTCTCTGACTACCCTTTGCACACAGCTGCAGGGGTCCACGCACTCTGTTGTGGAATTCTACCCTAGGCATTTTTGCACTCAACAATAGAGTCTCTTCCTACGCTAAGAATCTTCACTCTTAGCACTTAGAGACTCATAAACTTACTCTAAACTCATAAAAAACCAAACCTTGTGAGCACGTACTCAAAGATGAATGTGGTTGTTGTTACACTTATACAGTCCTTCATAGGCTTTGCATCTGGTTTTAGGGTGATCTTCATGACACACAAGTCCCCTATTATCCCTTTCAGATCTGAAAAATTTGTGGGAAATAGATCCTGATATTCGCGGAGTAGTTTAGTGACCTTATCTACTATAGCGTCGTCCTACTTCTCCAATGTTTGCAAACTTTGGCTCTACCTCCATGCCAATGTTCACTTGCCTAGTTTTGAGCAGCTTGGTTATGTCTAGGTTCTCTAGCTATAGTCCTTCAACTTCGCAGTGACCTTCAGTCTCTAGAATATTAATCTTCTTCGGGTCTTCGTCTTCTTCTTCCATTTTTACATTGTAGTACTCCAGTGTGTGGCTTAGCTGGGTAGTCAAATCAGGTTGAATCAAATCTAGAGGATCCTACGGTATCTTGAAAATTGTTGTCTTAACCTCTTGCAATGCTTCATTGATAGATTCAAATCCATCCTCAAGACAGAACATCATAAAAAATTCCTTGGTGAAAAATATCCCATTCTTTGGTGCCATGGTAGAGTTCCGACTTCAAGTACCAATTCATTGGTATAATATCCAATGTATGGAAAAACAAATGGACCTAATTTGGTTGAGGCTTTGCTCTGTATACTTCAATCCATTTGGCCAAATGATCATGTAGATCATTTCTTCCATCATACTTTTCTGTTAATCGCAAATTCAGATGACTATATCATGCCCTCATCACTCTCCTATATTCGCGCCAATCATAAAAGCTATCTTTGTGCATACCCCACCATATTGCGGGTGTAGCACACATCGACAAATCCAATGTCTGGAAGTGATGCTTCTCTGTTACTTCCCTTTCAAATGCATCCAAAAAGTGATCAACATTAGTTAACCCATCATATTAAGGTAGATTTCTTACCTCCGATGATACACAACACAACAACTTGGTCATCATATTACAGTGTAGGGTAGATAATTCATGCAGTTGATTATGCAAGTGTTATAGTTCTTCATCTACATCTGATGTGCAAGAGCTCTCACATTCCCACACAATACATCCATCTACTGTCAGATTCACCCAATCTTGATCTTGCATCATTATTTTGTAAATCTGGTCCAAATCGTCATCACTTTCATAATCGTGGACCAGTTCAGTATAGTGAGGTCCTTCTATAGGGTCTATTGGCACCACTACATGGAGCGATTTCTTCTCAAATATCATCTCCCACTTCTTTAGATTGATCACCCCATTTATGTCAGTCGCCCAATTGATCCCGAGGAGTGTGGGGTAGGGATTGTTGTCATCCACAATTTCTATCACTTCAAAATTGGCTAGTGCACTCGCACCTTTGAATCGACTGTTACACCCTACAACCTCCCCATTGGGATGATGTTTTGTTGATTTGCCATCCTTAACTGAATCAGAGACCACTGTAGCATAGGTATCCCCATTCTTTCCCATGTTTGTTTCGAGAAAATGTTCGTGTCGAACCCTAGGTCCAAGATAACTTGGTCCATTTCATATTCTCCTATCTGCGTGGTGAGTCTCATCTCACGTCTAGTTCTCACCTTATTCTTGCGAAGCTTTCTAATTACACACAATCCATTATTAGAATTTTCCTTTCCAGGGCACCTATTGATCAACTCTTGCAGTCCCTTCATAGTCTTGTTATCATGTAGCAGTTTCATGTAGGTCTCCAAGAAGGTGGTAATCATGGATGGGTCCATCTATTCAGTTGGCTTCTCTTGACTCTCTAAGGTAGAGGCCTAAGTGAAACTTTTCTTTGCTTCCATAAATGCTTCTTTTGTGTGGTCTAGATCAAACCTAGTCTCCTTTTCTAGTGCTTTGTGGACCCACTTACCTTCTTCAAGCTACTTCCCCTTATCCTCACCAGTCATTACTCCACTCCACAGCATAATATTTACGTTAGGGTCTTCCTTGTGAGGCCCAGTCCTCATCATCTGCAAGTTCTGAGTTGGTTGCTGAGGATGTGCCCCCTTCTCACATATCTTAGCTAACAATATAGGGTGATCCTCGATCAAATGGTCAAACTGAATACAATAGCAGCATGAAAACCACATCGAATCTAGGCAGTCTCGTGCGTATTGTCCTAGTCCTCCATAATTGTAAAAAATAACATGCCCTCGCCCTCTACCAGGTCCTCCTGCACCAACCTCGTCTGTACCCCTAATACTCACCTCACGCTCCTCTAATGCTTTGTTCTGGAGGCCATGTTTCTTCCTGCAGCTTGTATGCAGGTATCATGTCCATCATTAATTTGTAACCCCAACAATTGCGCAGATCATGACCCACAGATTGACAGAAGTTGCAGAAGAGTTGTTGCAGTGTCTATAATAATTTCTGTAGCAAATGCAAATTTCCTATCGCATGTTTCCTAGCTATCTAAAAGATAGCACACCATAGCATGGACCCTGTACTTTGCATTATGCTAGCTTTTGCCCTCAAAGGCATTGGTCCCCCTATTACAACATAATTTGCAAAAAATGGACAGTGATCTTTGTCATTCCCCTGGCTTTTGCACTTTAGGAACCACACTTCTTCGTGTGCCTTTGGCCAAGTTGTTCTATCTTTTTTCAGACTTTTCATTTCAAGGCAAAGGTTTTACAACTACACATGAATCTGCCAAACCACCATATTAAAATCTTGCATTGATGTCTCATGCAATCTCATCGCGATTTCCAAAGCTTCTGCCTGGGTCCCAATCTTCTATTGTGATAGCGCAACCCTTAGATGAGGTAGGAGTGAGGCCACAAACCATTCGTGGTATTTACCATCAGTCAGATTCATGCTAGCTTCATGGATTGTACACTTCAATCTCTGATCCAAATCCCAGGGTGTCTCACCAGGCTTCATCATGATCTCTTGGAATCCCATAATTGATTGCACCTCAGACTTAGGTATATTAAATTCTTGATTTAGTGTAGTCTGGATATGTGCCAATGCAGACATCCGATTATCAGTATAGTACTTAATGTACTAAGGTAGTGTACGTCCTGTAAAGCACTAAACAACATCACATTCTTCATTTGATCATCTGTGATACCTTGAGCTTCCCATACAACCTTCACGATGAACCAAAACTAGTTTGGATCTTCATTTCCTATGCCCTTGAACACAAGTAGATTTATGAAGTTCACCATGTTAAGTGGTGGTGGATGTGGCAGTGGTGTGGGTGAATGGGTAAGCAATGGAGGTGAGGATAGAGGCAATGTGGGTGGAAGAGGTATTTGCAAGAACCCCTGTCTTATCGACTGAATAGCACTCAGTGAAGAAGCCTATGCTTCTCCCTCATCATCACTTAGAGGAGGTTCATCAGTAGGCTATATTCAGGATCTTTTCTTCCTCCATCCCTGAAATTCCTTAAACTTCATGTATCCCTAGACATCAAGGTAACTGCATAACCCGCTTTAAACAAAAGGACATCTTAATCCAAGTATTTAACGATTTCAAATAATTACCTCACAACCCTTTGAATAAGCGGCGCTATTCTTTGTTGTAATTGACCGAAGTATCAACCACGAACTCTGTCGGAAACCCTCCTATAATACAGCTGAGCCAATGATCGACAACATGTGCAATCTAATCTTCATAAGCTTTCAATTTCTGCACTAACTCCAGGGTCCAGACAATCGGACCCTAAAGCCTCCACATCCCTTGGTCATCTGCCAACTTTGTGATCCACTTGTATAGTTCAACTGGGGAGGAAGAGAATAATATTTTGTGTATCTCTGTGTATAGATATCTTTCCAACCATTGTTCTTTTGTCAATCACAGATTCTTGTTTTCTTACACCACCAATTTGTGGATCTTTCTATCCAACCAGTCTTCAATCTCCTTCTTAGTTGGATTCTAATGTTGTGACATCACACATCTCATTATGTAGATCCCAGTCCTTGCAATGGAACCATTTTTTAGCTTGATGGGCCTTGACCCAAGTTCGATGTTAATTATCTAAGAAAATCCCTACACTACTGACCCTTTCAACATCAATCTACGAAGCACAAATTGAAGTCTCACTCGAAGTAGTATGAGGGGATGCAAGAACCAAATTATCCCCACCCTGAGATGTTTGTGATGTTGGTTATATGCCTTAACCTCCCTTCACGTAGACCAATAAGCCTTTTAGGGCTTATCAAAGTACTTTTGTTATTTGTCCTTGAAGCCTTTGTGAAAGTCTCTGATCATCTTTCATGGAACCTAAATAGATAGATCAGGAACTTATGTGCTTCTGTAATTACTCTTACTTCTGTACTTACTCAGATTCTCTTAAGTATTGATTAACTTTAAAATTAATTATAGTTACCTTCACATAAACAAATATTCTTACTTGTGTTCATATGAAAAAGTAAATTACATAATTTCACGCATCAATATAGCATTAATTCATAACCCCAATATTAAACATAACATAATCGCAACATTCATGATAGAAGTAAAATAATGCATACATAGATAATTCCAGAATATTTCTCTTTATTTATAAACCATATTTTCAGTACAGATGCTGACTACCTTGCGTACAAAACTGCAAGAATCTGTGCACTCAGTTGCGAACTTCTACCCTAGGCCACTGTGCACTCAAGTATAGAGCCTCTTCCTACCCTAATACTCTTCACTCTTAGCCTCACAAAACCATAAAATTACTTAGAACTCTCCCAAAACTTGTGACTTTGCTGCCTTAGACTCTTCTAAGATTCCCTTTTTAAACAATCCCATGGTCTGCGGACCAAGGGCAGATCTCTTTAGGTTGACACAAAAAATCAAAAATAAGGGTGGAAACCCTTTTTTACTTCGTAAATCTTGGCACTCCACATCCAAAAAATGCAGAGACTTTACATTCTTTACAAAAAACTTGGCCTTTAGCCCCAAAACTAACCCAAGGGACCCATTCCCAACAACTTGGGTGCTCTAATCTGGTTGAATTAATTCCAAAGGATCTTGTGGTATTTTAAAGATTGCTACCTGAACCTCCTGTAGCACCACTTCGATGCTCTCAAACCCATCCTCAAAGCTAAAGGTCATAAAAACTCCTTCCCTTCAGATATCCCACTCCACGATGTTGTGGTGGAGCTCGGATTCTAGGTACCAATTCATAGGAATGATGTCTAAAGTGTGACAGAATATCTGCACCCACTCTGGTTGGAGCTTCATTCCATAAACCTTTGTCCACTTTGCTAAATGATCGCAGATCATTCCTCCCATCATATTCATCAATTAGCCAAAGTTTTGGGTGACCAAATATCAATGTCATCATCCTTTGGTACTCACACGATTCATCAAAACTTTCCTTATGCATACCCTACCACCATGCAGGCATAGCGCACAGTACCAAATCCAGTGCTTAAAAGTGATGGTTCTCAGGTACTTCCCTTTAAAAGGCATCCAAAACCTTATCTACATCAGTTAAACCATCATAATACAGTAAATTTATTACCTCTGATGACACACAACACAATGATTTAGTCATCATATTACAACACAGCGTAGATACTTCGTGCCACATATTCTACCAATGCTCCAATTCTTCACTTGAATCTGAGGTATAGGAGCTTTCATGGTCCCATGAAATTTGTCTATCAACTATCAAATTAACCCAGTCTTGGTCTTGCATTGTTATTTTATAGATCTAATATAAATCATCATCACTTTCCTCATAGTCACGGACTAGTTCAATATAGCACGATCCTTCTCCAAGGTCCAATGGTGCTACAATGCCGAGCAATTTCCTTTCAAATGACATTGTCCACTTCTTCAAATTGATTACCCCATTCATGTCGATAGCCATATCAATTCCCAACAACACAGGGTATGGATTGCTATCATCAACTATCTCTATCACTTTGAAATCAGCCAACGTGCTTGCACATTGTATATCTACGGTCACTCAATGCAATCGCCCCATAGGGATAATCTTTTGTTGGTTTTCCATCCTTAATTGAATCGGAGACCATTGTAGCATAGGTCTCCCCTTTCTTTCCCATATCTGTTTAGGCAAAATGTTTACATCCAATCCCAGATCCAAAATAACTTGGTCCATATCACAATCTCTTATTTGTGCAATAAGCCTCATCTCGTGCCCTGCTCTTGTCTTGTGTTTGCCTATCTTTCTAACTGCGTGGTGTCTTTTAGAAGAATTTTCCTTACCAACACGCTTTTTTTAATCAGTTCTTCTAGCCCTTTCACAACCTTGCTATCACACAACAGCTTCATAGAAGTCTCCAAAAAGGTAGTAAGCACAGAGGGGTCAATCTCTGTGGAGATTTTATCTTGACATCTTAACGTAGAGGCCTCAACAAAGCTCTTCTTTGCCTCCATGAACGCTTCCTTCACATGCTCCAGATCAAACCCAACCTCCTTTTCTGGAGCCTTGCGAACCCACCCACTTTCTTCAGGTTATTTCCCTTTATCAACACTAATCATCATTCTTCTTCGTAGCACAATATTCACATTATGATCCTCTTCACAGGGCTAGGGCTTCATCATTTGTAAATTTTGTGTAGGTTGTTAAGGTTGCACCTTCTTCTCCTACATTTTAGCTATCAATATAGGGCATTCTTGTATTGCATGGCCAAACAGAGTGCAATATCAACACAACGGCCATTTCGGGCTCGTACACACCCATGCGTAATGTCGTGGCATTCCACAATTATAGCAAATAACTTGTCCTCAACCTTTACCTTGTCCTCATCATCCTCAACATTGTCCACATCCTTGATATCATCCGTGCACTCCCCTAGCGCCTTGATCCAGAGGCCGAGTTTCTTTTTGAATTTGATACACAGGAGTTATAACCATCATTAATTAATAACTATGGCAATGACTTTCATCTTGGCCCGTCGATTTAAAGAAATCAGAGAGTAGTTGTTGTAGTGTCTACACAAACTTTTGAAACAAGTGACAATTATCCATTATATGCTTTCTAGCTACCTAGCATATAGTGCACCATAGCGCAAGCCCTATACTTGGTCCTGCTGGAGCTTCCTACCTCAGGGGCATTGGCCCTCCCCCTATAATATAATTCGCAAACACAGGGCAGTGATTGTAGAATTTCCCACTGTAGATCACCTGATAATGCAATATACTAAAGCAAAATACTTGATCTACTTCTACAAAAAAACTTGCAGAATCTTAATCGATTTTGAGCAAGATTAAATAGAACACATATAACAAAGAATGAGAAATCAATCACACATGAACACAGAAGAATACTTTGGGAAAGCCTCATCTAAAAACCCTGATATTTGTATTATCATACAAGTGGAAATATGTCTGGATTACACAAATCTTTAGCTCACAAGCTATCCATCTCTTAGTACAATCCCTTAATACAGCTCACTGACTGAAGAGACACAACATATGCCTTCCTCCAATCCTCCAAGCCTCCCATTTCATTGCGTAGTTTCTGTTGGGGTCCAATGCTGCCACCTATGTGAATTACCACATCACACACTCATCAAAACTCAGAAATAACTGTGCAATACTCAAGGAATGAATTCCTTCTTCATGCAAGAGATATCCTCAATGGAATATTCCTGCAACTAACGGTACGTTGTCCCATCATCTAATCTCAACTGGGTCTCTGACTGAACTGACATGCATGAGTTATTTATGAGAGAATATTCAGTTATCTAAAGTGCAATAGTTACATGCATGCATGCATTAACTAACTAAACTCACAATCAGTTCAGCAAACTGTTTGAACTAATCCAACTCGAATTAACTCAATTAATTGAGATAACTAATTACAACTCAAAGTACAACTCATCCTGATCTCCTTAATCAAGGGATAACTTCCTAAATCAAAGGGAAACTGTTGCATGTCTTCACATAGACTTCATGTTTGATTTTATACAACTAATTAACTCAAGATGAATTAATTAATTATTTTACAAACAGTTGCAAATATCAAATTCAAATTTTAGTTCTCAATTTTAGTTTAGGGACTAAATAAAATTGGAATGTATCCCGAAATTCTATTTATAGCAGTGCTATTTTTATTACTTCTATTTTTATCATTTCTTGTTGCTATTTTCAGCACTCTCTCTCAACAAGGGATTATCAGTCACCCTAATCTTGTCTCTGTGGAACTCGAACTTGCATTTTGACAAAGCCTTAATCAAAATATCAACATCCTATTCCTCAGTTGAAACATACAGCAACAACATGATCCTCTTCACCACATAGTCTCGAAGATGATGATACTATATATATTTGTGCTTGGACCTGTCATGAAATATTGGATTCTCATAGAGTTTGATACAACTATGATTATCACAATAGATCACAGTTGGATCCATCCTCTGATCAAACAAACCCACTAGAATCTTTCGCATAAAAATGGCCTTGCATGCTGCCTGACTGGCAGCCATGTATTCATCCTCTACTGAGCTAAGTGCAACTGACCTTTGTTTCCTACTGTACTAGGAGACTGCAGCTGAACCAAGGTTGAAGATTCGTCTAAAAGTGTTCTTCTGGTCTGATGGACTCCCTACCCAATCTGCATCTGTGAAGCCTTGAGCTTCACTCCCTCTGTCCATCTGTACCACAATCCATACTAAGATGTGCCTTTGAGGTATCTCAGCACATGCTTCACTACCTTCCAAAATAGCATGGTAGGTTGAACCATATCTTGACTCATCTTGTTCACCGCAAAGCACAAATCTAGTCGTGTGTTCACTAGATACATCAATGAACACACAAGTTGTTAGAGGATTCTACATGGGCTTACACTTCTCCATGTGGAATCACCTAAGTATTTCATTGGTATACTCGCCTTGAGACAGAAACACTTCCCCATCTTTCTGTTGCACTTCCATCCCTAGAAAGTAGTGCATAAGATCCATGTCTTTCATCTCGAATTCTCTGATCAACTGATTATTACCTGTTGAAATCAGATCATCCACATAAAGAACAATGATTAATGGCTTACCTTCTACCATGATGTGGTAAAGGTTCACATCTGCTTCATTCTTGGTGAAGCCCAACCCAGTGAAATAATTGTCGATCCTGGTGTACCAAGCACGAGGTTCTTGCTTTAGCATCTACAAAGCCCTCTTGAATTGGCACATATGCGACTCACGATTGAAGGTCTCAAAACCTTTCGGCTAATCAATGTACACCTCTTCCTCAATCTTCCCATTGAGGAATGTAGTCTTCACATCCATCTAATGGATCTTCCAACCCATCTAAGTTGATAGTGCCAACATCAATCTAATAGATGAGTACCTTGCTATAGGACAAAAAGTCTCATCATAGTCGATCCCCTCGACCTATGAGAAACCATGGGTAACAAACCTTGCCTTATGTTCCTCAACGCTACCATCATCTGTCTGCTTTACCTTGTAAATCCATTGGCAACTCACCATTGACATGTTCTGAGGTCTAGGGACAACATCCCAAACACAGTTCTAAATGATAGAGTAGTACTCCTCCACCATTGCATCAACCCAAATTGGTTGCTGCACTGCTTCCTCAAAAGAAAAAGTTCTGGTCTCTACACACTCTCCAACTAGGGCCATGTAACCAGTGTATCGCTCAGGTGACCTCCTCTATCTGCACTGCGAATATGGTTGTCCCACATCCTCTCGTGCATCCACCATCAACCTGTCAGCTTCCCTTGAGTGTTTCTGCCCATCTCTGGAAGACTCCACATGAGTGGATAGTCTCCACTCTCGGATCCTCTACATGTGGCTGCTATGCATCAATCTGAGGCTCCTCCTCCTTAGGAACTTAAAGTTCCTCCTCTGCATGCAACTTGAGCTCCCTCTCAAGTGACACTCGCATGGCTTTCTGCTCATCAAACATTAGATCTCTGCATACCACTATCCTTTGACTTGTAGGCAGGAACACCCTATAGTTGTGGGGTGTATTAGTGTACCCCACAAGTGTCCCCAACTCAGCTATTGGATCTAGCTTCTTATGGGCATCTTTGGTCACATGGAAATAAACTGATGATCCAAAGATCCTTAAGTGACTCAAATCTGGTTACTTCTCAGAAAAGGCTTCCATTGGTGTCTTCATCCCCAGTATACGGTGCGGGCTTCTGTTCCATAAGTACACTACTATATTGCATGCCTCAGCACACAAATGAAGTGGTACGCTTTGGTAATGCAACATCACTCGAGCTTCTCCCACAATCGATCTGTTCTTCCTTTCGACCACCCCATTCTACTGTGGGTTATGGGGTGCCATCAACTCCCGTTTAATTCCTTTTGCTGCTCAGAAGTCCTTAAACTGTTGGGAGACATACTCTCCACCATTGTCGCTATGCAAGGACCTTATTTTCTTTCCAGATTCTTTCTCTACAAAGGCTTTGAACTCATAAAACCTTGAGAAGGTCTGATCCTTCTTCTACATAAAGTAGATCCAACATCTACAAGAAAAATCATCAATAAAAATAACATAGTACCTTTGTTTAGTGGTGGAGGCTATAGAGAATGGTCCACACATATCTGTGTGAACTAGCTCTAGGATTTCTCCAACTCTACTATCTCGATCCTAAAAGGAAGATTTCACATACTTACCCAAGGTATAACCTTTGCATGTATTCGTCTACTCCAGTTTTCCCTTGGGAAGTCGGGTAGAAATCCGCTGCATGATCTTCAAGGCCCCATGATGCAAGTGGCCCAATCTTCTATGCCATAGCTAACCAATATCTTGGCTCTGCACCAACTTAGCTTTGGAACTCAATGCAGCACAGTCTGCTACCTCCATCTTGTAGAGATTCTTTACTCGAATCCCAATCCTCTTGGTCTGTCCAGTGCCAATATGCCTCAGGAATACCTTTCCTTTACTAAAGACTACATCATAGCCTTTGTCTTCTAGCATAAAAACGGACACAAGATTCTTCTTCAGACCTAGTACATTACATTAGTCAGGGTGAGAGGAGCTCCATGATCCCTCTAAAAAACAACCGTACCTTCACCTAAAACATGGTACTTTCCATCATCGCCCATCTTGATCCGCATCTGGAGATCCTTCTCCTCCAAGGTACTGAAAAGATTCTTGTCGCCAGTCATGTGGAATTAAGCTCCACTATCCAGGTACCAAACACATCCCACCATGGATAAAACCATGCATGCGATGAGAGAGAAATCCAATTTGAACAGTGAGGCCAATGCCTCACCATCTGATCCCTTCGAGGATCCTTTCTTGGATTTCTTCTATGGACAATTTGTAACATAATGGCCCACCTCATGACAATGAAAGCATCTCTTTTTCGATTGTCAAACTTCTTCCCACCATGGGAAGAAATGGATTTGGAATGGGACACCTTCCCTTTCCCTTTCCTCACCTTACTTTCTAAGGCTAGATTTTCTTCATCATCTTGCTTTGACAAAGATCCATCTCTGGTGCTTCTTATTATTTCCTCTTGCATCAAATCCAACCAAAGTTGTTCCCAATCTGGCAGTTTATCTATTCCATTTACCAAGTCTTGGTAGTTATGTTAGCTCTTAGGAAGACCAGGGAGAGCAAGACTCACCATGTCATCATCAGAAGTCTTGATCTCTACACTTCCAATCTCATCCCTGCAGGTGGTGAGATTGTTCAGATATGTAGATATCATATCGCCCTTTTCCCACTTGATTTTCTGAAGCTTCTCTTTCAACACTAGCTTCCTTTGATCACTATTATTATGAAATAGATCTTTCAATGTTTTCCACATTGAAAATGGTGTGTCCTTCCCACGGAGACTTGAGATTATGTGGTCTTGAACTCCCTCTAGAAGGATTCTCCTCGCTCTAGCCACACATTTCTTCCATTCCACCAATTCTTGCGCATTAGCTACTGCTGGCTTGGGGACTTCCTAATCAATGAAGTCCTTTAGACCATTGTCCTCTAATACCACTTCCATGCGATCCTTCTAGGCTATATAATTCAAGTTGCCATCGAGGGCATACTCGAGTCTCAAACCTTTGAATGTCATTGGTGAAATTTGAGATGTGATAAGAATTCGAATTCTAGAATCAGGAACTTCAAACTTCAAACTTAACCCTTGTTTGTATATTTTTCTTTGCTTTCATCACCTTTTTTTCTAATACCATGTAGAATTTCCCACTGTAGGTCACCTAATAATGCATTATACTAAAGCAAAATACTTGATCTACTTCTACAAACAAACTTGCGGAAGCTTAATAGATTTTAAGCAAGATCAAATAGAACACATATAACAGAGAATGAGAAATCAATCACACATGAACAGAGAAGAATACTCTGGGGAAAGCCTAAGGTAAAAACCCTGATCTCTGTATTATCATACAAGTGGAAATATGTCCGGATTACACAATTCTTTAGCTCACAAGCTATCAAGCTCTTAGTACAATCCCTCAATACAGCTCACACACTGAATAGACACAACATATGCCTTCCTCCAATCCTCCAAGCCTCCTATTTCCTTGTGCAGTTTCTCCTGGGGTCCAATTCTGCCACCTGTGTGAATTACCACATCGCACTCTCATCAAAATTCAAAAATAACTATGCAATTCTCAAGGAATGAATTCCTTCTACATGCAAGATATATCCTCAATTGAATATTTCTGCAACTGATAGTACATTGTCCCATCATCTGATCTCAATTGGGTCTTTGACTGAACTGACATGCATGAGTTATTTGTGAGAGAATATTCAGTTATCTAAAGTGCAATAGTTACATGCATGCATGCATTAACTAACTGAACTCGCAATCAGTTCAACAAACTGTTTGAACTAATCCAACCGGACTTAACTCAGTTAACTAAGCTAACTAATTACAACTCATCTTGATCTCCTTAATCAAGGGATAACTTCATCAATCAATGAGGAAAATGTTGTATGTCTTCACATATACTTCATGTTTTATTTTCTACAACTAATTAAATCAAGATGAATTAATTAATCATTTTACAAACAACTGCTAAGATCAAATTCGAATTTTAATTCTAAATTTTAGTTTAGGGACTCACTAAAATTGGAATGTATCCTGAAATGCTATTTATAGCAGTTCTATTTTTATCACTTCTATTTTTAGCATTTCTTGTTTGTATTTTGAATAGTGATCTTTATCATGCCCCTAGCTTTTACACTTGAGGCACCAAACTTCTTCGCACGCCTTCGACTGAGCCACTTTTTCCTTTTTCAAGCTATGCAACTCCAGGCAGAGGTTCTACAACTCTACTTGAATATGTTAAACTCTGAAAGAAGCATCCTGGAAGGGTGTTTCATGCAATCTCATTGCAATATATCGAGCTTCCGCCTGAGTTCCTATCTTTTGTTGTGACAATGAAATACTTAAGTCAGGTAGGAGCACAACTATGAACCAATAATGGTGGTGACTATCTATGAGATTCATATTAGATTCATGGATCTAACACTTCAATCTTTGATCTAATTCCCAAGGTGTTTCACTGACCCTCATCACAATTTATTTGAGCCCAACTACTGATCACGACTTCGACTTAGGCTTACCGGATTCATTTTTTAGAGCGGTCTGAGTGTCTACTAATGATGCCTATGGATTATTCGTGCAGTACCTGATGTACCATGTCAATGCCCGATCTTGTAGAGTAGTAACCAACTGAGCCTCATTTATATGATCATCTATAATCTATTGTGTTGTCCACATAGCCTTCGCAATGAACCAAAAATCATCTGGGCACTTACTTCTTGAGCCTTTGAAAACGGGAAACTTCATTGTATTGGACATGTCGAATGGTAGTGGAGGTGGTGGTGGTGTGGGCGAAGATGTGTGTTGTGGAGGTGAAGGTGGAAGTGGTGTGGGAAGATGAGGTATTCACACAAAACCCTACTTTATCAACTGGACAATGCTTCATGATGAGATTTGTACTCCTCCCTTATCATCACTCGAAGTTGATTCAATCAATGGGATATATTCAAGACCTATTCTTTCCTGATTTATAAAGATTCATCCACTTTGCATAGATCCAAACATCAAGGCAGTAGCATAACCCTATTTTTAAACAAGAGCATCTTAATCCAAGTATTCAAAGATCTCAAATACTTACCTCATGGTTCCTTGAAGAAACATTGCTCTGCCTCGCTATAGCTGACTGAGGTATCAACCGTGAATTATGTCACAAATCCTCCTGTGACTCGATGAAGCTAGTGGTCAACAACTTGTGTGACTGTACCTTCAGAAGCTTCAACCTCCAAACTAGCTTCAGGGCCCAAACTATTGGACCGTCAAGCCTCCACCTTCCTTGGTCGTCTGTCAATTTAGCAATCCACTCATATAATTCGATCAGGAAGGTGTAGAAGAAGATATGTGTATTTTTGTGTATAAATATATGTCCAACCACTATTCTTTTGTCAGAAGTCGATTTTTGTTTCCTTGTGCCATGAATTCGTGAATATTTCTATCTAGCCACTTCTTAATTTCTTTCTTTGTCAAATTCCAGTGATGCAACATCACACACATCTTTATGTAGATCCCAGTCCTAGAAATAGAACCATTTGTTGGATCAATGGGTCCTGTATCAAGTTCTGATTTATTGTGCCAAACAAATCCCTACATTACTAGCCCTTTCGGCATCAATCCACAAAGCACAGACTGAAGTCTTACCCGAGGCAATATGGGGGGATGCTAGAACCAAGTTTTTGCACCTAAAGATCAACTTGATGTCGTTTCGTGACCTAGATCTACCTTCGCACAAATCAATAAGCCCTTATGTCTTATCAATGTAACTCCCTTTAATCAGCCTCTTGACCTTTGCGAAGGTCTACGACTAGCTTTTGCGGAGCCTAAACACTTGAATTAACTACTTACGCACATCATAGATTACTCTTAACCCATCATTTAATCAGATATACTTAAGTGTTCAGTAACTTAACAAACAATGATATAATCTTTGTGTAATTACTTAACATCAATTGCAATCAGATAACAATATAGATAAAGTAAAGTCACAGATCTATACATCATTATTTCATCAACCATTATTCATCACAACATAAAGCAACTTCATACATAACATAAGTAAAGAGATAAAACACAGGAATTTCTACAACAATCTTTCTTTATTGATATTTAGTTAAGATTATAGACTCAAGACTTCACTATGCACTCAGCTATAGGGGTCTGTGCACTCAATTGCGGACACTACTCTAGGCCTTTGCACACATAGTTGCATAGCCTTTCTTCTTACTCTTCTACACTAACTTAGACTCCTTCCATCGTACCCATAGACTACTTCATTACTTCTACTATGCCTTAGACTCTCTAAGACACACCTATCTATACAATCCCATGGTCTATGGACCATGAATAGATCTTCAAAAATCTGACCTAACTTACATAAAAGAGGTTAAAACCCATTTTGACTCTTTAACTAACTACGCACTCTGCGACCACAACTTATGGAGAATTTACATTTATTTACATCAAAACATGGGATTTTTCCCAAAAATTACCCAAGGGACCCCATCCCAATAGGGGTCATGCCTCTGCCTGACTGTGTGTTGAAGGTTGGTGCAAGTCTTACCTCTACAAAAGATTGGACTACCCCCAATCCTATATCCATTAACCCATGCCTTGAACATATGCCACGATTGGAAAGTGCCTCTCCTAATGCACCATGTCCCATCCAACTGTCTCAGATGAACCTCTTGGGTTTTGTTTCTCACAATTAGAGCATTAAGGGACGATATCAAAGACACCTATGGTAGTGTGCAATGTTCTTGAGTGATAAAGGGAAGCTCACAGTCGACCCTATGATCAACTTGCTCTCCAAATTTGAGTGTGCCAAACCTAATGGATTTTTTGATTCCCTCATCAAGAGATCTCTTTGGCGGAAACACCTCAACAGCCTATTGTGCATCACCATGCTTTGATACACATAAATATACACCCTTGCACTCCATTACATAGCCCTGAACTTTGTCGCACAAATCCATGCACCACTAGACATCAGCAATCAATACCATGCTGCCATGTACCATATGGCATCCCACATGTGCCCATGCATCCACCACTCTGATAGTACACCCACCAAAATGTGATCTACACATACTCATATGCCTAGGTACACATATGTGGCCCAACTCCTCACATACAATCAAGAATAACACTACCATGTCGAACCTCAGTAACTTTAGTGCTCAATACATCAATGAGAGAGAATTGTCTCCATATGATGCCCTATCCAGTGGCGTGATGATGCCAACTCCTCCTACCAACTCTTGTCGGAGTATTATAATCATCCTACAATCCCATGTCAACCCAACATGCCATGATAACTCATGAGGTCTGCCTTCTCCCATGTCAATCCATCTTATCACTAGAGATGTCAAGAACTCTGGAGAGGATATGAAAAGGTATGTCTGTCCAACCATCAATTTCATCACGCAGCTACTACCATCACCTATTGACTCCATGATTTAATGGAGAATCCCACCCATATCCCAACAAGAGTCTGGCCCTTGAGCCCCTTGCTTAATCCACATCCTTTGTTGAACTATGGCCAGGGATGCATCTAAACTCCTAGCTAGCTTCACCGAATACCAACTCAATATCTCTTGCCATCCAGCCCTAAGAGGTGGATCAAATGCATGAACAACAATACATGAAACATATCCTCCATCGTGTGAATGTTGCACCCTGTGCAACTAATGTCGCCCCATCTCACTAGTTTGGTCAATCCATGTAATTTGCCTAGGTAACACGACCTCCCTCTCACAAACATGTGAAAGTGGCCCAATAATCCTACAAGCCTCATCGATGTATATTTGAAGGGGATTTTCATATGAAATTATGGCATCTCTGTTGGTTTCAAATGCAACTAAATACTCATCATCGATGGTTGACTCTAAGGATGGCTGCTCATCCTCCTCCACCATGGGCTCAACATGATCCACTAACTATCCCTCCAAATATAGTTCATCATGCACAACATCCTCAATAATCAGTGATAAGTACTTACCATTTGCAAAATCTGTCACAAATGTCTCTATACCTATCAACTCCTCATCAACCTCTTGTGTGCTGCTATCACCTAGAAACTCGGACATGGCCTTGGACAGCTCATCAATGGATCCCTCAACAATGGATGACATATCATCCATTGGTAACTACTCATCAACAAATGACCCTCTGAGTGTATGCTCTACCATCTCCAGTAGGGTGTCAATCGAAGCTGCCAAGGGGATCTCCAACAAGGGTGACTCCTTCATCACACTGGACACATCAACACACTCCTCACACTCTCATGAGTGCATAACCTCATCCTCAACCTCCTCCTCTGGATCCTGATATCTAAATCTAGATCTCCACCAACAAAAGTGTGTTTCTATCTCATCCTCTAACTGTCCTCCTCTATGCTTCTCAAATGAGAAATCCCTCTTGATCCTAGGGTCCAACACCTCACACTCTTCAATACAATCACTGGAGGGCCTCATCATATCTAAAAATGTGTCTGGTTTGGTCTCCTTCTCTAGTTCACCAAGGAAATGAGGCATGGTAAGTCGGCTGGGCAGACCATGGGTAATGTGTTGCTAAACTGAGTGGGTATGTGTGTGGCTTCTCTTATGGCTATGTCTCAATCTTGGGAAGGGGTTCGCCCAAAAGCTAGTTTTGGAGATAAAAGCCCATTTTCTGGGGCGGAAGGCCCAAATTTTGTAAGAAATATGTAAAGCCTCCACATTTTGTTGTCGCAAAGCATGAAGAGGTCAAAGGGTTGTTTGCCCTTGTTTTGTGAAGTCTCATGTCAGCGGTAAAAATCTACCCATGGTCTGTGGACCATGGGATTGTATAGAAAGGGAGTCTTAGAAGAGTCTAAGAGGGAAGTAGTAAGAACTAAGAAGGATTTTGTGGGTAAGAGGTTCTATGTGCTCTGAGGCTTAGCATAGGTAGAGGCTCTGCATCTGAGTGTGCAGAAGCCTAGAGTGGAAGTTTGTAGCTAAGTGCGTGGACCCCTGCAGCTATGTGCGTAAGGTGGATCGAGTCTATACTGAACTTGAGATATCAATAAGAGAAGTATTTTGCAAATCAACGTGTATTTTGTCTTTTTTTAATGCATCTGATTATATTATGATATGATGTGAGAATGTATTCGATTATATCTGTTAAATGAATGCAAGCAAGAATAAAGGATTACACAAAGGTAACTATAAATGCATGGTAGATTAGGTAACACTTAAGATAACTTGGGAACTTATATAGTAATGAAGTCACAAAGGCGCGTAAGTGTCTGGACCTTGGGTTAGGGATGTGCAAATATCATGTTAGAAAAATATTATATATGACAAAGAAATGAAAGACATATAATATGCGGAAAACCACAAACACATAAAACTAGAGAGACAAAAATATACGTCGTTCACCTAGTTTGGGCTACATCCACCTTGAATAGCCTGTCCTTCCTTTCTATTATCCAGAAAAATGAAGAGACACAACCCACAGTAGATTCGTTGTAATATCCTTTGTTTTCTCTCACAGTCTCACCTCTCTATTTCTCGCACTGAGAATAAACATCTGTTACATAGCCTCAATACAATGCCCTCATACAAAGGGAGGGGTTTCCTTCTAGGGCAAAAAACCATAAACTAAACATAAGTTCTACCGTCAGATCATCCGCCTAATGAACGACCCAGATTGACTAGAAATTACTATACTTTTATAAGGAAATTTTACATCTGTTTTTTTAGCTTCAGGGGCGTTGCCCCCGAAACCCCTACTGGGCGACCACTAGTCCCTAGACCCCCTAGCCGCGAGGTACCACCCCCCCACCCCCCCTGAACGCCGATGGGGGGCACAAGTCCCCCCCCACACCCCCTCGCATGGAGGGGTGTACAAACTTCTTGGGGTATACATCTAGTTGAAGCAAAGACCTCTAAATAATCATGCTCCACACCGAACAGATCATTTGGGTACCATCGTAGAGATACTAAAGGACGAGAGAGAAGGAACATCGATAAGCCCTAAAAGCTTATCGATCTACATGAAGGCTGGATCAAGGAGTATAGATCAACATCACGACCATCTCAGGGTGTGGAAGCTTGGTTCCTGCATCCCCCAATACTGCTTAGGGTGAGACTTTGGTCCGCACTACACGGGATGATGCTGAAAGGGCTAGTAGTGTAGGGATTTGCTTGGTTGACTAACATTAAACCTGTGTCATGGCCCATCAAGCCAACAAATGGTTTTGTTGCCGGGACCAGTATCTACATGAGAGATGTGTGATTTTGTATCATTGGAATCCAACTATGAAAGAAATTGAAAACTGGATGGATAGAAAGATCCATGAATTTTTGGTGTAAGAAAACAAGAATATGTGATAGCACAGTGGTTAGACAGATACCTGTACACAGAAATACATGAAATTTTCTTCCCTTCCTTCCCAGTTGAGTTATACGAGTGGATCACGATGTTGGCAGAAGGTCAAGGAAGGTGGAGGCATGACAAGATGATTGTTTGGACATCGGAGCTAGTAAGTAGTTTAGAAGCTTCTAAAGATAAGATCATGTGCCATGTCAACCATTGGCTTGAACGCATCATAGGAGGATTTGTGACCGAGTTCGTAGTCGATACCTTTCTCAATTACAACAGAGCAAAGCGCCACTTCTTCAAAGGACTGCGACGTAAGTATTTAAACTCACTGAATGCTTGGATTAAGATACTCTTGTGTGAATAGCGAGTTATGTGGTTAGCTTGATGTTTGGAGCTACGCGAAGTGGAAAACCTTTTAGGGACAGAGAAAGAAAAGGTCCTATGTATAGCCCACTGATCAGACCCCCTTTAAGTGATGAGAAAGGAACAACACCGATTTATCCCTTGAGCTCTAGTTAATTGATAAGAAAAGGGTTCCTGTGAATACCTACACCACCTCCACCCTCATCACATCCATCCACACCACCTCCATATTTTCTTCCACCACTCACCACATCATCCACACCATCACCGCCTCCACTGTTCAGTATGACGAACTTTGTAAAAATACCTATATTCAAAGGTGTAGCGAATGAGGACCAGATCGATTTTGGTTTGTCATAAAGGTTGTATGAGAAGCTCAGGGCATTGTTGATGATCACATGAAGAAGGCGATGTTGGTTAGTGCTTTCAGGATCACGCGCTAACCTGGTACATCAAGCACTCTAATGACAACGAGGCAGGTACGCTGGCAGATATGCAAACCACACTAAACAAAGAATTCAGTAGGCCTAAGTCTAAAGTGCAGTTGATTGTGGGATTCAAGGAAATAGTGATGAAACTAGGTGATACCCCTTGGGAGTTAGATCAGAGATTGAAGTATAAAATCCGCGAAGCTAATATGAATTTGACAGATGCTCAACACTGCGAATGGTTCGTGGCTTTGCTCCTACCTCACCTAAGGGTTGTGCTTTCACCATTACAGATCCATTTGGGAACATCACTCCCATCATCCATATTAGTGTTTTAGGGCTCATCAAACTCTAATTTCAGTTGCTACATGCCCAAAACAAGTCACCCTTTTGAATGCCTCCTTCCCAGATAATTTCATGACTTGAAGACATCCTGAAATGACCTCTAGAGGGACAAGCACAAGTAGGCCCAAGTAAGGGTGCATTGTAGAGTAGTTGAGTCCATGCCAAGGTGCTCTACAGAGCACTGAGGCTCTCTTTCACCTATGCTAGGCAATATTGAGTGAAATTCACATAGGGTTTGGAGAATATTCTTATCTCTTCAAGTAATCTCAAAGTTTCCCTCACTTATCAACTCCTATGAGCTCGAAAATGGATGATGAATGAGTTAATATGCATCCTATCCTCTCATTCCTTCCTCCATGGAACTAATTCTAAGTATAGAAGGCCATTCAATACCCCCATTTATGACATAACCTCCTTCATCCTCCTATAAATTAAACACTCATCTAAGTGATCAGGGGCTTGACTATGTTGAATTGTAAGGAGATAACGTTGCTATGAGAATTGACTTTGAGACAATTATTGTTATGCTACAAGTTTGTCATGCTTTTGATGTGATTTGGATGGGATCCAAGCTGGAGGAATGACTTTCAATCAGACACGATGGTTTTAATTCCTTCTTCTATTTGATAAAGTATTTGGACATTTTTCCCATATGTTTGTATTATTATATGATGATTATATGTGTGAAATGTATCTAATTCCTTTCACTTGTATTCAATAGATCTTTTTCTTTGATCAGTTATTTGTCTTCTTTTGATGTTTGCAGGTAGTTGTCAAGCGTGTTAAGTACGGAAAGGAGTGACAAGATCGATACAAAGGAGAAAAGAGGAAAACAGAACTACAAGTAGGTCTTCTCATCTTCTTCATCTTATCTATTGCTTATAGGAAAAGGCTAAAGTTCTTTAAATTGTCATTCTAGATATGGCTACTTATCTAGGGAATTAGTATTTATCTGTAGATACCAAGTTCTCAAAAACAAATTGGCGGCTCCACTGGGGAAGATCATCCTTCCTAGTAGCTTATCCACCTCCCAAGACACTCTTTCAAAGCCTACTTGTGTTCATTGATTGTATTTCAGCTCTTTTGCATTGAATTTTGGTCAAAAATCTTTCAAATTGCCTCTTGAAATGTCCTACTGTCACCAATGTAGTCTTGTGAGGGACACAGTGCGTTGTAGAGCACCCTCCACTTAGGGACAGTGCTTTGAAGTTCATTGTCTCCCATTCAGGGCTGCACTGATCCTCCTAGGGTCAGTTTTGGACCTTTGGATTGAGTTTTGGCCAAATTTCCTCTGTTTGATTACTTGATGATTGGTTACCAAATGTCATGTCTCAGAAAACAAGTTTTATCTCCTTTGCTAGCCCTACTTTTACTTGGTTGATTAATGTTTCTTAAATGTTCAATTTGTCATTATCAATCCATAGTCAAAGTTAGATTATAGTCAATTAATATTTGTTCAAAATAAAGTGTCATAAAAGTCCTCTTTTCCTTCGAAACAAAACTTTCATAAAGTCTTCGTTCTTGTTAAAGATTGATTGCCTGTATGTGCATTAATTTCCCTTTTTTCATATTCACATAAAGGAAATCGAAAAGAAATACATGCATGTTGCATTGAAAAAGTTTGTGCGTGCTTATAGGATTAGTTTAGGAAATTGCATTAGATTGTGCTCTTTACTCTTTGATCGAAAGAAATATGATTGCCTTATCCCTATTAGCTAAGATTTTCATTGTTAAATTAAATGGAAAGAATGCTTATCACACGGGGGATTCACTCAATGAACCTCCAACATATCACGTGCATTCATAGCATATTAAATAATACCCTTAATTTGACTACATATTGGAAAATGCCTCTAAAAATCACATAATTTAACTCCTTGCGAATATGTAACCAATACACCTTCCCAATTAAAAATAACCCTACTTTCACTAAATATTGTACGTATCCATTTTTTCATCAATATTTTTTATACCCATTTATTTTTTTTCATTAACTTTGAGCTCCATCTTTTATACTTGCCAATATGAAAACCCTTTACTCCCTATATATCTCCCAATATAATATGTCATTTTTTCCTCATAATATATTCCCCAATATGAACACACATGTTATGATATTGCTCCTCCAGTGAAGCCCTGATGGCTTATCATAATAGTTGCATTCTTAGGAATTTCATAATACATCACGTGGTGAACTTGAAAGGAAAATTTCTAAGAAAGATAAACTTAAAATTAACATCAATTTACCTAATCGAGCATTGTCACCTAACGCAAAACATTTACTAGTTCTAGGCTAGAGAGATGTTCTGGCATCGTAAAACATAGTAGTTGTCGCTACCTTGTCTACACTATATCTGGAGTGTGATATCTCATCTCACGTACATGAGTATATCGTAGCTCATCCACGTACCTTCGGGTATATAGGGCAGTGTTACAGTACATAAAGTATATGGGAATGCTCACACTATGCGGTTTTTCATTAGACATCGGTAATATGGATTGTGCCTCCACAAACTTTCAGGTATATATGGGAGGACAACAGTAGGTTGTTATCCATCCTTAGGTAACTGTGTCATACACCTTGTACACTATGATACCCCGAACACAACATTCGGGGAGATTGCCTGCCTGTACTTCTTGGTTCGCCAGGAGGTATTCTGTGGTTCACAGTTGCTTGGTCCTTTTTCCTAGATTATGCCTCTTTTGTTTTGTTATGTTACTTTGATTAAAATAAAATTAATTGACCGAAGATAACATCCTCTACACTCACTCCTTAGTTTATATTAGGTTGAAACATATGGTGACAAATCTAGAGTCCATTGATAAAGGAATTCATTTTGATGGGAATCCTTGTCCTCTTCCTCATTTTCGAAATATTGGTGCTCCTTATATGGCTACATTGTCCCTTCCGAGATTTACCATTGTCTTTCTAGTATGGTTGTTTTCAACCTCCTTGGTTCAAAATGTCATGATTTCTCCACAATTGAGTACCCCTCCAACTAGACAAAATCGACCTCTAGTTGATCCTAAAGTTGACCCTTTGCCTTCTTCCTTGGTTGTTTCTTCCTCCCCTTCTTCTTCTTCACCTGGTGAAAGTATTGGTACTAGTAACCAGGTAGCTAAGAAGAAGAAGAAAGGGAAGAAGAAGAAGAAGAAAATTCATCAGAGGGGCAACCAAGAAACCATTGCTTTGAATGCAATATCTAATGAGAAATCATCCGTCAAGCCTCAGAAAGTTTGATACCAATGCAAAATTTGTGTGGGAGACCATCTTCTTCGAAATTTCCTTGATATTATTGAGATCTTAGAAGAATGGTCTTCTCATTCACCTCATCCTGTGTGATCAACTTCTGGAGATCATGCTGGTGAAACACCATCAACTAGTGGTAGTAAAGTTCATGGAAAAAAGGGTAAAGTTATGTTTCCCTATAGGTTATGTGAAGGGAATCACCCCATTCACCTTTGTCCCTATTTGGATGAAGCTAAAAAAGTGTTAGATAATCGTCCTACTTCTCCACAGTAACTTCTATCTAGTTACATGAGACTATCCATTAATCCTTCACTAGTTGATAAAGTGACTGACTTAAATCAACTATTGGTTGAAACCACTCTCTCTAAATGTGAATCCCATGAGACTATATCTGACCAATCACAGGTCAAGGAAATAGCTGACCTGATTCCACCTTTAGTTAATCGTACCTTTCCCAAAGAGAGTGAATATGTACCACTCAGGTTCTTTTCATTTCTACAAATTTGAATGAGCTTGGAGTAGACCCTACTGTTCAATCAACACAAGAGGAAAATCCTTCCATTTTGCTAACTCAAGAGGATAATTATCCTATTCTTACAGTATCCCCTCAAAGTAGTCTGGTCATTTCCTTTGATTGGAATCGACTAGCAGGATTTTGTCTTCCTTCTTATGTGCCTTTATAGATCATAGTACAAGTTTGTAATATGATTGTATCTGGCACTATTATAGATGAATGTGCATCTGTGAGTATCCTTTCCTCTACTTCTTGGCAAGCGCTAGGTTCACCACCACTTATGCCTGTTACCTAGAATTTGTTGGTTTTTAACAAAGGAACCAGTCAACCATTAGGGATCCTTCCTTAGTTTCCTATTACTTTGGGAGGAAAAATCATTTATCTGAATGTGATGGTAGTTCCAGGCCCTTTAGATTACAATTTACTTCTTGCGTGCAAATATGTTTATGACATGAGAGCTATTGTTCAACACTCTTTCGAGTGATGTGTTTCCTACATGAAGGCCAAATTGTCACCGTTGACCAACTTTCGTTTCCCAGTCCAAATATGGCTTCCATTCAACCATCTTCCCTAAATGGCCCTTTTGTACCAATGGTATCATCCCCACCACGGGTTAATTATGTGGCAACCTATTCCATGCCTACATCAACAAACAATCAATTCCGTGATGTTGTACATTATGTGTTGGGGGCATTGGAACCAGATCTCTCCTTCTAGAGCATTGTTCTCCCATCTGATGAAAACCTCTTGGAATTCATGACCTCTTATGGGTCATGAGCATAGGCCCATAAGGATAGTTCTTTTATTGTGTCAACCTCATTAAAAAATTAAATAGCTCCCACAAGGACAGTTCTTGGTCTTGTGTCAACCTCGCTAAAAAATTAAATATGGAGTATGAAGATAGTTCCTTGTATTGTGTCAACCTCATTAAAAAACTAAACCAAGGATATAAGGATAGTTCCTTGTCTTTTGTCAATGTCATTAAAAAATGAAACCAAGGGTATGAACATAGTTCCTTGTCTTGTGTCAAGCTCATTAAAAAATGAAACAAGGGATCTGAGCAGAGTTCCTTGTCTTTTGTCAAGCTCATTAAAAAATGAAACAAGGTCCCCTGGAGCAAAGTTCCAAGTCAAGTCTTTGAGTAGATCTCGTAAAATCCAAGTCAAGTCTTTCACTTGATCCCATATATGAACCTTCATTCTATCCACCTGATAGCCGCAAGGAGTCTACTTAAGTGAATGTAATGAAGCTTGGGGGGCATGCACCTAGTGGTAAAGTTAAGCTTCCCTATAGGTTATGTGAAGGGAATCACCCCATTCACCTTTGTCCTTATCTGGACGAAGCCAGAAAGGTGTTGGATAACCATCCTGCTTCACTACAGTGACTTCCATCTGGTTGCAGGAGGATCTCCCTTTCATCATGCCTGGGGCATGTAAACCAATCTCAAGCATAGTTCTTCGTTTCACACTTGTGTACAAATGAAACTAAATTAAAGCGTAGTTTTTCGTTTCAAGCTTGTGTAAACATGAAACTGAATCCAAGCATAGTTCCCTATGGTTCAATTTTGTGTAAAAATGAACCCAACTCCATTTTAACCCTCATGATTGTCATTCTATCAGCTTTTTCCATTAGATGAACCTTGGTTTTTCTCCCTCCATCGTAACTATCTGCTTGGCCGATCATATGCTTTCACTTGGTTGTTTTACCCTTTTTGAGGAATATTTGCAATTAGTGGTCTTATTAGCCAGCCTCTTCACACAAATCAACATGTTTGAGAATTTCCAACATCACCAGAACTAGTTGCTATCGCAGACACGACTCGTTCCTCAAATTGGAGTCCTCTTTAAGCTCTTTTCAGACTCTTTAAACCTGAAAATGTTGTCGAGCGCTTGTCCTTTTTAGTTCTGTAATGAATTTGAAATGATATCTAATCAGTATAAGTTTAACCCTTCTTTGGGTTGAGATATATTAACTACAAAAAAGGAATTCATTGACCAAACATGGTCAATAGGTTGTCTCTCATATCATTTAATATTTTTTCAGGCTTGAGAGAAAAATCAACAAAAAATAACTTGTGGAGTTTTCTTTTGTCCCTTTTCAAACTCTCTGAACATGAAAAGGACCCATTTATCTTTGTCATTAAACTTTTTAAAACATCAAATAGCGACAAACTTGTCCATCTAGACAAGACCGAGTTTCACCTTCGCTAGACTTGTTAAAACATCACATAGCAATGGATTCACCTGAAGGGTTGAACTATACAACAAGAATATGTTATCCTCCTCAAGATTGATAAAAAATAAAGAGGTATTGGTCAGTAATGACTGGGGAAAATGGAAAAAGGGGAAAACCACATTATGGTACCAGGTCGCTCTTGAACATGACACTTTCACTCCATCACCGTGACTACTTGGGTTGGGTTATCAGCTTAATGGTTATCATACCGTTGGTCTATCATACCATACATCACATTTTTTTGGGGCAATTCTACCAATTGATTTCAGTGTCGCCGACATGTTCAAGAGAAGTCATTTAGTCAAAATTATTCCTTTCCGATACCATAAACCTTCATTTTCATGACCATAATTCCTGAAACTTGTGTCATCAGTCAAATTCCATCTCCAAAATCACTACACTCGTTTCATGTCATTGATGTGAGATACAGCTTCTTGTTGACATCAACACATTATCCAAGAAGTTTACTTTGAAACACCTTTCTAGTACCTTAAGGCTTGCATACATCAATAGTGGGTTTCTCGCTTATGGAGATAGGTTGACATCAATGAACTCAATCAAAATACTTTGTATAGTGTTTGACATCAAATCATCCATTCACACCATGCAAAATGTACTATAGTACCTTGAGGATCACTATCATTATCGGTGATTTCTCTCGTGTATGTTAAGGGCTTACATCATTGGCTAGTAATCAGACAATGTCTTCCTATGTTTGACTTTAGATCACATATTCACATGGTTAGACTCATACATGAGTGAACGATTGAATGAAATAGAAGACCCCGCATCTAGTTCCATCCATCTAGGCTGCGATTTCAGGAGTACTAAATCATATGTACAATGGCTTTACATTAATGGTCATTCCGATCATGGGTCTATATCTGTAGATGAATGTCTATGTACATGTAATGAAATTTTATATGCTAAGCATGGGTATGACTTCCCTCAGAAATTCATGTAAAAAATCGAAAATCTTGATATATGTATTGTAATTGATGGAGGTCACCTTCCACTTCGAAACCTCCTCATCACATCACAAATCATTTCATTCGACATTTTCATTTTTCAAATCCATGCTTTAGGGGGCAGTTGTTACATATCCATTTGGGCACATCACTCCCATCATCCATATCAGTGTTTTAGGGCTCATCAAACCCTAATTTTAGTTGCTACATGCCCTAAACATGTCACCCTTTTGAATGCCTCCTTCCCAGATAGTTTCATGACTTTAAGACATCCTGAAATGACCTCTAGAGGGACAAGCGTAGGTAGGCCCATGTAAGGGTGTCTTGTAGAGTAGTTGTGTCCATGCCAGGGTGCTCTGTAGAGCACTTAGGCCCTCTTTCACCTATGCTAGGTGAGATTGAGTGAAATTCACATAAGGTTTGGGGAATATTCTTATCTCTTCAAGTCATCTAGAAGTTTCCCTCACTTATCAACTCCTATGAGCTCAAAAATGGATGAGGAATGAGTTAAGATGCATCCTATCCTCTCATCCCTTCCTCCATGGAACTAATTCTAAGTATGGAAGGCCATTCAATACCCCCATTTATGACATAACCTCCTTCATCCTCCTATAAATTGAACACTCATCTAAGTGATTAGGGGCTCGACTATGTTGAATTGTAAGGAGATAATGTTGTTATGAGAATTGACTTTGGGACAAGTATTGTTATGCTACAAGTTTGTCATGCTTTTGATGTGATGTGGATGGGATCCAAGCTGGAGGGATGACTTTGAATCAGACATGATGGTTGTAATTCCTTCTTCTATTCAATAAATTATTTGAACCTTTCTCTCAGATGTTCGTATTATTATATGATGCTTATATGTGTGAAATGTATTTGATTCCTTTTAGTTGTATTTAATGGATCTTTTGCTTTGATCGTTTCTCTATTTTCTGTTGATGTTTACAGGTAGTTATCAAGCATGCTAAGTACGGGAAGGAGTGATAGGATTGATATAAAGGAGACAAGGGGAAAGTGGAACTATAAGTAGGTCGTCTCATCTTCTTTGTCTTATCTATTTCTTATAGGAAAAGGCTAAAGTGCTTTAAACTATTGTTTTAGATATGGCTACTTATCCAGGGAATTAGTATTTATCTGTAGATACCAAATTCTCCAAAATAGTCACAACGGAAGATTACGACTCAGGAAGAAGCCTTGGAGATTGCAATGAGGCTGCATGAAACACCAAAGCAAGATCTGAATCTAGGAGTTCAATAGATCTATGCATAGTTGCAAAACCTTTGTCTCGAAATGCAAAGTCTGAAGCAAGACAAAACTTCTTGGCTGGAGGCATGTGAAGAGGTTTGGTGCATAAAATTCAAGGGTCAGAGGCATGACAAGGATCATTGCCTAGATTTTGCGAACTACATTGCAACAGTAGAACCAATGCCTCTATGATCAAAGGCCGCAACAAGGCCAAGTGCAGGGTCTACGCTATGGTGTGCTATATGTCAGGTAGTAGGGAAAGATATGACTAATAATTTCCATTTGCTACAAAAATTTGTACAAACACCGCAACAACTATTATGCAATTTCTATTAATCAGTAGGTAATGACAAGTGCAATTGTCAAAGTTAAGAATTGATCATGGATAGGAGACTTGTATAAAGAATGCAGACATGAACGCAACCTCCAAACCAAGGCATTAGGGTAACACAAGGTGAGTATCAGGGGCATGGTCGAGGCCGAGGTGGAGGAGGGCCTAGGAGAGGCCAAGGAAAGTTGATTTGTTATAATTGCGGAGGCCAAGGAAACTATGCGAGGGACTATTCAGATCCAACGCGATTGTCATACTGCTACTGTACTTAGTTTGACCATGCAACTAAGGATTGCCAAATATTGTTGGCTAAGATTCATGAAAAGGGGGTGCAACCATCGCATCCAACGTAGAACCTTCACATGATCAGGGCTAAGCCTCTCAAGGAAGACCCTACGGTAAACATTATGCTATGGAGTGGAACCACGACTGGGGATGATAAAGGGAAGCAGCTTGTAGAAGGTGTATGGGTCAGCAAAGCACTAGAAAAGGAGATTGGGTTTGATTTGGAGCATGAAAAAGAAAAATTTATGGAAGAGAAGAAAAGCTTCGTTGAGGCCTCTACCTCCAGAAGTCAGGAGAAATTGGTTGAAGAAATGGACCGATCCATGATTACCATGTTCTTGGATACCTGCATGAAGTTGCTCCATGACAGTAATGTTGTGAAGGGCCTGTAGGAACTGATCAATAAATGCACTTGTAAGGATGGTGCTACCAATGAACCGCGTGTAGTCAGGAAGCTTGGCAAGCACAAGGAAAGGAACATGCAAGAGATGAGACTCATCGTGCATATAGGGGAATAAGAGATGGACCAAGTTATCTTGGATCTGGGGTCTGAAATGAATGTTTTTCTAAAACAGACCTAGGAGAGAATGGCGAGACCTACGCTACTGTGTTCTCTGATATAGTTCCGAATGGTGAATCAACATAAAATTATCCCAAATGGGGACGCTGCAAGGGGTCACAATTAACAATGAGGGTGCAAGCGTGCTGGAAGATTTTGAGGTAATTGAGATTGTGGATGATAGTAATCCCTACCTTGTGCTCCTTGGAATCAATTGGGCCACTAACATGAATGGGGTAATCAACCTGAACAAGCAGAAGATCATATTTGAAAACAATTCGCTACACGTAGTGGTGCAACTAGATCCCACGAAGGGACCGCGCTATATAGAACTAGTCTTAGATTATGAAAGCGATGATGATCTAGACCAGATTTACAAGATAACAATTGTGAGACTAGGATTAGGTGAATCTGATAGCGGACAAACACATTGCATGGGATCGCGTAAGATCCTGCACATCATATTCAGATGAAGAATTGGAACATTGGTAGAACTGGCTGCATGATTTTTCGACGCTACATTGTAATATGATGACCAAGTCATTGTGCTATGTGTCATCCGAAGTCAAGGATCTACCTCATTATGATGGGCTAACTGATTTTGATTTATTTTTGGATGCATTTGAAAAAGAAGTATCAAATAAAAATCGCTTCCAAGCCTTGGATTGGGTACTGCACACTATGCTTGCAAGATGGTGGGGTACGCACAAGGATAGTTTCAATGATTGTCGCGACTATAGGAGGATGATGAGAATACATTTTGGGAAGCCAAAAGTGTGGATGATAGAAGAGATGACTTGTGCGATCGCCTGACTAAATGGAATAAGGTTTATGGTGCGAAGCCCCAACCTAATTGGGTGCATCTATTTTGTCATACCCTGGATGTCATACCAATAAATTGGTACTTGGAAACCAAGCTCCGCCATGGCATAGAAGAATGGGACATCCTTCACTGAGGATTTTTAATGACGTTCAACTTTGAGGATGGGTTTGACTGTATTGACGTGGTGTTACAGGAGGTTAAATCAATGTTCTTTAGGATACCATAAGATCCTTTGGACCTAATCCAACTTGCTTGGACTACCCAGTTGATTCATGTGCTAGAATGCTATAACGTGAGTGTTGAAGAAGAAGATGAGGATCCCTAAAAAGTTAATATTCTAAAAACTGAAGTTCACCATGAGGTTGAAGTTCCATAGATAGAGGACTCTAACATAACCGCGCTATTGAAAACTAAGCAGGTCAACATTGGCACAGATGTAGAACCAAAATTTACAAATATTAGGGACTATTGGGATGATGCGACATTAGACAAGGTCGTTGAGCTCCTCCACGAATATGAGGATTTGTTCTCCACAAATTTTTTTGATTTAAAAGGAATAATAGGAGACCTGGGTGTCATGAAGATCACCGTGAAACTGAACACGGAGCCCATAAAACAAACACCTTACTACCTTAACCCTGAGTATAAGGAAAGGGTTCACAGTAAGTTGGATCTGATACTCGTGGCAGGAATTACTGAACCATAGAAGAGTCTGATTGGGTAAGCCCAATAGTGGTTCAAGATAATATACAGAAAGAAGAAATAAGGATATGCATGGATCTCCAAAAGCTAAATGATGCTTGTGTGCATGACCCCTTCTCGACCCAGTTCACTGATGAAGTCCTGGATAATATAGGCGGCCAAGAAGCATACTCTTTCACTGATGGATTCTCAGGGTATCATAAGATTAAAATCACACCTGAAGATAGAAGCAAGATGACCTTTGTGATGGAATGGGGATGTTTTTATTATATTGTAATGCCTCTTGGGCTGAAGAATGCATCAACAATATCTTCGTGCATAGTCATTACGGTATTCAAGCAATTCATTCATAAGTTCCTGTAGGTGTACTTTGACGATTAGACAATATTTGGATTGGTCAAGCATTATGTGGCAAGTTTGTGCTTAATGTTAGATACATGTCGAACATACTAGATCGTGCTCAATATGAAGAAGTGCATGTTTTTTGTCCCTTTTGGGATCCTGCTAGGGCCTGTGGTGTGCAGACAAGGATTGATGGTAGAACTCATGAAGATCGCGGTGATAATCAACTTGGAGGTGCCAAGGAATGTGAAACAACTGTGCGTGACCCTAGGGAATACTTGATACTATAGGAAGTTTGTTAAGAGCTATGCCCAGATCATCGTGCCCAAGGAGAACTTGTTGAAGAAGGATGCTACATTTTGTTGGAAAGATGAATTCCAGAAGAGCATGGACGTGCTAAAAGAGAAAATGGTCACCGTGCCAATCCTAGTCTTTCCGAAATGGAAGAAGGAATTTCATCTACACGTGGACACCTCATGTATCACACTGGGGATCGTGCTGACACAGGCGGGCGAGGGTGAATTGGACCATCCTATAACATTTGCAAGAAGGAAGTTGTCCAATGCTGAGAAGAACTATTCCAGTACAAAGTGCGAAGGACTAGCCATGGTATATGCGCTCCAAAAGTTCAACCACTTTTTGCTGGGTGGACATTTTTAGATGTATATGGATCATTCTGCGTTAAAATACATGGTTAATAATCCTATGTTGGGGGGGGGGGAGATCTAGAAGTGGTTGTTGTTATTCCATGAGTATGATTTTGAAGTTATTGTGAAGCCTGGACGATTAAACGTAAGACCAGATCATCTGTCGCGCATCAAAATGGGAGAGGCACCCACTAATTTGGAGGAAGCTATGTCCTGATGTGTAGCTCTTTGCGGTACGAGTCATTGATAGTCACTTTGAATATATCATACAATTCCTAAAAATGGGAACTTCTTTAGAAGGGTATACAAGCCAACAAAAGAAGTAGATAGTAGTGCACGCAACAGACTTCTCCGTCATTACAGGACATTTGTACAAAATGAGGTCGGACAAAATATTATGATGCTATGTACCAGACTTTGAGTGAAGCAGAATCCTTGCAGAGGCTCATGGAGGAGCTACAAGAGGACATTATGCAGGAAAAATGACAACGCAAAAGGTTCTGTGCACTGAATCGTGTTGGCCAACTCTGCATAAGGACGCAAAAGCATATTGTAGAGCCTGTGATGCATGTCAAAGGACTGGTAGGCCATCGTGAAGGGATGAACTACTGTTGACACCGCGGGTGACATTACAACTATTTGAGAATCGGGCAATTGACTTTGTGTGACTAATTCAGCCTCCAGGAAAGAAAACAAGTGCATGGTACATCATCACCATGACAGTGTACTTGACCAAGTGGGAAGAGACGCAACATGTGAAGGACTATACCAGCGTGACAATAGTGAAGTTTCTTTTTGAATATGTATTGACAAGATTTGGCTATCCAAAGATCTTAATGAGTGATCCCAGTATGAAATTCCTGAGTGAAACAATCAACGCATTGACTGAAGAATTTCAGGTGTATCATTGTAAGAGCACACCTTATCACCCGCAGGCCAATGGGACAGTGGAAGCATTTAATAAAATACTAGAGAACACACTGAAAAAGGTATGCAATGCTCAGAGAAGTGACTAGGATGTGTGCATACTAGCGATGCTATTGGCCTACAGAATGACTTGCAAGGGGTTGAGTGGGAAAACGCCTTTCATAATTGTGTATGGTTTAGAAGCTATGATGCCAATGGAATATATTGTACCTAGTCTACAGATAGCAACACTCATAGGAATCACAGACCATGGAGCCTTGGAAGAGAGGCTCACATAATAAGCAGAGCTTGAGGAGGACTAATTTCTAGCTGGATTTCATCAAAAGGTTCAAAAGGAGCATGAAACGCCATGGTATGATCAACACATTAAACCTTGCACCTTCCAGGTAAATGATCTAGTTTTTCTATGTGACAGTAAGTTTGATAAATTTCTGGGAAATTTTAGGATGCACTAGCTGGGGCCCTATGTCATCAAAGAGATTACTGATGGTGGAGAAGATCAGTTGGTTAAGACAAATGGAGATCCCTTCCCAGAAAAAGTGAATGGTAGCTGATTGAGGCTAGACGCTAGTGATCTGGCTAGGTGACTATATAAAGGAAGCATAGTCTTAGTGCTGTAGGCCGCTAAAAGGAGGTAGGGGAATATAAACTACACTGCCCGGGTTGGGGAACTATGCAATGAAGAAACTACGTGGAATGAGGAGATGTCACAAAGGCCACACGAGTACACAGAAGGCTGCGCTACTTAGGATAAAACCACATAGGTCACCGAGAAAGTGACTGTTAAAGTCACTGTTCATGATTTGACGGTGAAAAAATGGCCAAATGGAGTGGGGGGTCAGTATTTAAGATGAAATTTATGGTCAAGATCCTTGAAAATCTACTGCCAGCCTAACATTGATGAACCAATTTTGGATTCAAAATGGTCTATAAATTACATGTGGCTACCTAACGAGGAACACTTGGCATTTTGAGCATTGAGTTGTTGGGCTGTCAAACGCATATGAACTGTGAATTCTTTGAAGCTCTGATAGCGAGTGCAGCATTTGCAAAATTACCAAAGGAGACAGAAGAAATGTTGAATAGTGTCATGTTAACACTGGTAGAAACCGTTGATATTGGGGAAGTAGTGACAGCCAAAGGGGCTATGCTAGAGGTTGCTATGGAAGCAGAGGGAACCCCTTTGGATGTTGCAGAGATACCTAAGTCACTATGGTCACCTAGACCAAGGCCTACCTAGACCCATGAAGGTGTGAAAGGCAAGAAAGGAAAGCAGGCAGCAACACCACCAGTGCACGTCACCTAGGAGAAACCCACTGAAGGACAAGCCCACCGCTCAAGAAAAGGAAAAGCCATTAACCTAGAACTGGAGAAGGAAGAAATTGAGGATATCCCAATGGACGATGAGGATCTTGGGATAGACACGAAAGATGTTGAAGTTGAGGGGTCTAACCCCATTACTAAATTACCTGAGTATGTCCCTCCACGTAGGAGCAAGGCCAAGACACCTAAGGATATTGACGAGCCAATACCCATCACTGATAGATTGATCCATAGAATCACGGGGCTACCATATTTAGGGGAGAATATTCTATGATGTTTGGTGGAAAGGTAGGAGAATTGGCCCTCGCGGAGGCCATAAAGAAGAAGTTTGTATTAGTAAAGAAGTCACGTGGCTATGCGATTACAAGTATTTATGACCCTGTTGTAAAAGTGGCCACACAACTATTGGCAGGGAAGGTTATGTGGAAGTGTCGCTCCGATGAAGTACCAACACCTATCGTAGCTCTAGTGGCCTAATGCATGGAGGGGTCCAGTTTAATTGGTCTCGCTACCTCTACAGTGAGCTTCTCACGAACTGCCACGAGGCACAGGATCTCAGCAAGACATTCCACTATGCGTGGCTCTTGCTATCCACCATGCTGGTAGCCTGGGAGCTACTTGAATACAACCAATGTCCCTCGATTGCACCAAACCTGCATGAGGCCGCAAAGTATGCTTTGCTATGGCAAACTAAGGATCCTCAATGGATCAAGGATAGGAAGATCTTTTCAATCTTAATGGATATTAATTTGCACATGGACATCAATTACTATCGCCTATTAGCTTTGATAAATTGTAGCCGTACGTAGAATTTAAGGCTCATTTCCACCATGTATCCATAAGGGTGTGAAAGAACCCCGAGCAGAAGTGGCATGACTTGCCTTACTTAGCGATGGATGATGGGATTCAAGTTGTTATTGATAGCTTTCTGGCAGAATGCCACACTACCTCAGACTTATTGGTGGGATCTAGCAAGACAGTTGCACAGTGGAAGAAGGATGAAGCCAAGTTCAAGATGGAGTAGCTGGCTGAAAAAAGGAGAAAGGAGGCTGAAGATAAGGCTAAGGCAGACTGCGTTACCACACAGGAGAGAGGTGGATAGATGGGAGGAGAGGAGCATGGCTTCGAAAAAGATAATTCACCATCCCCAGAAGAAGAGGAAGAAGAGGATGATTTGATAGAGTAGGGAGGAGTGAACCTGCAGACAGCTCCATTTTGTATTAAGCGTCCAAGGGGACAAGAAAAAGTAGGGCCATGAAAGAAGTCCAAGGCCAGCAAGATGTCCATGTACCTGATCACCATAAAAGAGGGGGATATGAACGACATTGGAGATACAGTGCAGGATGCCACTGTGGAACTGCTGCAGCAGTTTGAGTAGCAACAAGAGTAGGCATTGTGGGCCATTTAGGCAAATCCGAGCTGCAAATTCTGGCAGCACAGTTTCGTGCATCATCCACCAGTTTGGCCATTGGTACCTCAGAAGCAACCAGGATGCTGCGTGCGAAGGAATCCTGAGCCATAGTACTTCCAGATGGAGCACCGATGATAGAGACTGACGCTGACAGGCCCACTGTCAGTGCACTCAAGGGAGTAGGGCTAAACTTGGCAACACTTCCTAGCAAGGCACTCCACCTACTACAAGATGGGGTGATCGCGGAACTAAGGGCCCTCAACTAGCATGCTTTGAAAGTAATTAGTGAGAAGAAAATAAAAAATGCTCAAATGGTCGTACAACAAGATTTTTCCATCGCCACTACAAACGATGTGAAAGATAAGAACAAGCACATATTCTAGGTTGCGGAGGAAGCCTACTGAATGGTCCTCATTTGGCCATTCCTGCAAATGAGCCAGTAGACGTGCACACTTGCAAACTTGCTACGGGGGTGCACAACACCTACACAAAATTGGCAAAGGTTCAGTTGGAGCTGAACCTCCAAATTGCAGAATTTCATTTGAGGGCCCAATCTTTAACTCCACCAGAAATGGAGCAGCACATGACTACTATAACAAATGCAATAGCGGTAGGAGAAAGTGAAGTGGCATATTTCAAAATGCGTTTTGAAGAGCCGTTCAAAGTACTAACCAGCCTACAAGAAGACCCTACTGTGCAGAGGCTGGAAACATAGGCACGCGAGTTGTAGCAGTGCTACGATGAGGTAAAAGGGACAGTGCATACTGTTGCCCTCACATATAGACTCGCGAAGCTGCAGGAGGCCAATGCATTGAAGGAGTAGGTAGATGTATCTCAGCATAAAGAGGTAGTGTTGAGGCATGCTTGATGCCTTGGTTGGACAAGACCTACTTGATCACAACCTCCATTGAAGGCAAGATCACTAATCTACAGGAGACTCAGCAGAAGCTTCAGGATGACAATGCAGGGCTACCAACAATATTTGGGTGAGGAAATGAAGCAGGCGGCCACACAGTGCACCACCGAAGTAGCAGTCGTACAGGTCGAGCTATGGGGTCTTCACACCAATATCTCCATGCCTACAAAGTGGCTCGAGGGTGAGTCACCATGTTTGTGTTGGGGGCCCATTGGGAACAGGTTCCCGCAAGAGCTAATTTTGGGGCTAAAAGCCCATGCTTTGGGGCAGAAGGCCCAAATTTAGTAATAAATATGTAAATCCTTTGCATTTTGTTGTCACAGAGTGCAAGGAGGACAAAGGGTTGTCAACCCTTATTTTGTGAAGTCTCATGTCGGCTGTAAAGAGCTACCTAGGGTCCATCGACCATGGGATTGTATAAAAAGGGAGTCTTAGAAGAGTACAAGAAGGAAGTAGTAAGAAGTAAGAAGGATTTTTAGGGTAAGAAATTCTAAGTGGTCTTAGGTCTTAGCATAGGTAGAGGATCTATAGCTGAGCGCACAGAAGCCTAGAGTGGAAGTCTACAGCTTAGTGTGTAGACCCCTGCAACTCTATGCGCAGGGTGGATTGAGTCTATACTGAACTTGAGATATCAATAAAGAGAAGTATTTTGCAAATCACTTTGTATTTTGTCTCTGTTTAATGCATTTAATTATATTATGATACGATCTGGGTTTACATTATAATGCTTATTTAATGTGTGAATGTATTTGATTATATCTGTTAAATGAATGCAAGCAAGAATAAAGGATTACATGAAGGTAACTGTAAATGCATGGTAGATTAGGTTACACTTAAGATAACTTGGGAACTTATACAATATCACAGTCACAGAGGCACATAAGTGCCTAGATCTCAGGTTAGGGTTATGCGAAGATTAGTTGGGTACCATCGCGGATGTGCTAAAGAACAGGAGAGAAGGAACATCGATAAGCCCTAAAATTTTATCGATCTGCATGAAGGCCAGATCAGGGAGTATAGATCGACATCATGACCATCTCAGGGTGTGGAAACTTTGTTCTTGCATCCCCCCATATTGCTTTGGATGAGGCTTCAGTCTGCGCTCCACGGGCTAATGCTGAAAGGGCCAGTAGTGTAGGGATTTGATTGGTTAGAAAATGTTGAAACTGGGTCAGGGCCCATCAAGCCAACACTCAACGTCCCCATAATTTGTTGTATTCTCTCTAGTACTTGTTGGTTTTTCCTCCTTATTAGTCTGTTCTCCCTCATCAACTCCTCCATGTTCCCTTGTGTAATCTTCCCTTTTGGTGTCATCAAAGTGCCCAAAAATTCACCACTCACTATGAATGCATGGCCAAATCCTCCATGATCTTTCTAACTCCCCAACAGCTGGCCAAGATCATGCTCCAATACCACTGTAATGTTACTAATGGAAATTTTACAATGATAACAAAGACATGCAAATACAATAACATAGAAAATTTTAGAAACAAATACACATGAACCAGAAATTTTTGGAAATACCAAAAATGGCCAAGATTTTATTAATAATATGAGCTTGTGGTACAAGGAGTTGGAGAAATTGAAACTGGGCTTGCACAAGGCAAGCTACGAGCACTAGGTGATGAGTATAAGAATTCCCAACGGCTAGAATAACAAACTCCTCCATAAAACTATCCTGCTACTCCAAAGCTATACTGCTCACTCACTTTTCCCCCTAATTTTCCTACTCTAGAGTGCCCAGAAAATTCTAGGAATTTGGGATTGTGATCCTTGTCCAAAACCCAGAAAAACTATGAAATGGTTTCCCTTGGTTCCAACCTTCAAAAATTGACCCTTCATAGCATGCCCCTCCTCCAAATATGAATTTTGTTGCTGTGAATGATCTTTAAATATTTTCACTCCCAATTCCAACAATCCTCCTCAAATGGCCCTCCAAATTATCTCCCATCTCCCTAGCTCCAAAATCCCCGAGATAATGTTGCCCCAAGAAATATCACTCCAATGATTTTGTAGTCTCTGCATTGTTGTTACTCTCCCTGCTCCTTGCTTCTATTTTCCTACTGCAACAACTTGACCCTCCTACTACTACTTTCCCACTACTATAAATTTACCCTCCTACTTCTCCTTTCCCTGTGGTTGTAACTCGAACTCCTTTTTGTTAATTCCCCTGCTACTTTAACTTGACTTACTAATGTTGTAACTCGACTCACGACTATTGGTACAACTTGGAATGAAATAGAACTCCCTCCTAGGGCTGGAACTCGAATTCCACTGAGGCAAGGGTTAAGATCTCTGCTCGGAGACACTCATGTGCTAAAAAACACAATATTGGCTCAGCTGAATAGCTAAGGTAAATTTTGTTGGTTAAAAATACTTAGAGGTGGGGGGGGTGAATCAGTATTTACAAATCAATAACTTTTTACATTTCATATTCATATTTCTATATGTGACTTTACTGAATCAAACTTGTGTGTGCACGCAACTGGTATTAAGCCAACTAACATATATCCAATGAACTTATAATTCAGTTAATCCATCATATGTTTATCTTGAGCTAGTGCATTAGTACTTTATTAACCATTAGATAAACATTAACCATGTTCTGTAATAAATAAACCATCACACATAAGAAACACACATGAACACCAAGATTGAAGGTGGAAACCTAATGCGGGAGAAAAACCACCTCCTTTTGTTGTCTCTGTCTTCTTTTTAATATAAAGAATAATCTATTTAAAATCTTCTACTAGTCCAAACTCATACCAGTACATAGGCACCCACCTGCAAAAGGCTACATCCTTCTCTCATTCTCCAGCTTCTACTGGAAGGGAGCTACAAACCCCTGACTCTTGTACTTGCTGATATGTTTACTAGTATGTAAGCACTAGCCTATAGAAGGCTACTACCTTCACTCGTTCTCCAGTTGCTACTGGAAGGGAGCTCCTACCCCCTAGTCTATTCACCAGCCACTACTGGCAGGAAGCTTCAACTTCCTCACTGAAGGCTCCAACCCTCAGTATCCTCCAGGGATAATGTTTCATAAATATTTAGACTGGATGCTCCTGGTACACATCAACACAATATGAAGGCCATGTTTCATCAAATTTTCATACTAGGTCGATCAGTAACATTGAAGCTCAAAATCAGTCACCACTAGAATACAACCATCAAATAGATTTGCCTCAACCAATCACTAAAAATCAATCATGAATCTCTAATATAACTGAAATCCAATCATCAATCTTTAAATCAACCACAACTAAATTAATCAATCACTGAAACTCATCAACATTGAAAATTAATCATCAATCTCTGAATCAACCACAACTGAATCAATCAATCACTGAAAACTCAATCAACTGACACAATTCAACCAATCAATTGGAACAGACAGATCATTGTAACTAGTACATAGATCTAAACCCAGAACACTGCATCCACGACTAGAACCAACTGCAACCTCAAAAAGCATATGTCAAAATGTATATGCCACTTCAATGAAGCCAACCTATGTGTATATGCTACTTCCTTTAACCCAACCTGCGTATACCTCTAAAAGTATTGAATTATAAAACAAAAAATTGTATCAACCTGTAACATTGTGAAGATCTACTATGAAATTACAGAGTTCTAAATAGATAGTAGAAAATCTCACCCATCTCACTTAATCAATCAATCAATCAGACTCAATCTTCTTATACAATTAGTCCTACTTTCAGATCTAATGAAGACATCATTGACAGAGAGTAGTAAAACAAAAGAATTGATTAGATAGATTAGTCATCTATAAAAAACATAATTTTCTTTTGCATGCACTACCTAGAAATGCAAAACCAACATGTATATGTGCCTTCACTAAGACGATACAGCCTATATATGTACATATAATAACTTATAACTTTGCAGTTATTCCATACTCTAGACATACTCATATCATAACATAAAAGGGATAAAACATGTGTTAGCATTCAAATCTAACCCATCGATTATCATATCTTACAATGATAAGTCATTTCAGGTCTCATGATCTTGATCCAACATTGTACCCAATGGTGCACAAGATATTTCAGATCATATCATAACCATAGCCTTTACAGCATAAAGTATACTTGAGATAGATGTATTCAGGTAAAATCATTTTTCTTGCACTCTTAGCCCTTTGATCTTCTCCTCCTTATATAGTTTTAGCCTTTCTCAATACCTCGAACCAAAACAACACTTAGAACCTGTGGTATTCTTGGAAGGGATCAAATAACCGTTACTCTACTCAATATTGTGGGCTAATACCGTGGTATTGACCCTTGGTATTCTTTTAACCTTAATTTTCCATCTTATACCCACTTTTTCTTCTCCTAAAGTGCATGCATACGTATATGCTATTTTTGTTCTGTGAACCCGCTTGTATATGCTACTTGGACTAGGTGAACCCACGTATACAACTTAATACAACTTAAATCATTACTTTTCTTCAATTTCTTGATTTTGATCTATAATCCTTTGTTCCATCCTCCTGTTCTTCTATTCCATTACTTTGTTACCTTTGAACTGACCTGTTACATTATGAGTTGTCATCATCAGTTGATTCCTCTGATCTGTCCTGTATTTTCTCACAGCTATAAACACAACTGCCATGTATTCTGTCACATCCTGTTTAGACCTTTATCAAGTAGTCCATTCATCAAATAGGTTGTCATCGAGGACAAATCATTGGTTAGGTTGCTTACCGAGGAAAACACTAACACAATCTCCATGTATCAAACCTTTGACCATTATTTTGTTCCATCATTTTTCCACCTATGATATCTTTGTGTTCCATCATTATATCATCTTTGATTTTTCTTCTAGATTCATCTAGTTACTATATACTTGTTCTGCTACAAGTGTGTTTCCATCAATGGCAACACATGCATCATAATTCCAACAATCTACCCCTTTGGACTTGATGGCAACTACTTTGGTGTTTGGTCACCACAACATGTAAATAACATCAAGACAAGCATTAAGCTTTTCAAAACATAAAGCTACTATCCAAACACCAAGCTACTCTCCGCCTTTGACATCAAGGGAAAAGGCTTGACCAATGTTAAATGAAGACTTCCATATATGAACTGCTGAATATGAATATTGATGATGCTCCCCCTAGGCACATGCTGAATTCTCTTATCAAACTCCCCCTTAGTACATGCTAGGATGCACTATACTATCCATGCTCCCCGTGAGCACATGCAAAGTTTGTAGAAATATTTTCCGATGGAATAGGATGACCCTATAACTCAACTATGTGAGTATGACCTTCCTATCATGAATGACTCATGCATACATCAATATCCAACCAAGTGGGGATACACCCAATTTGACTCATCCACTGAACCAAGTGGGTTTATATATTTGACATGATCTTAAAAGTCCATACATGACTGAATATGACAATTATTACATCATAGGTATTTATATGAACTTTATAGCAAATGATATACATGACATCTATAACAAATACCAAAGATCTAAACAAGACCATGCTAGTTGTCAGCAACTATCATACACCATATATGATCTACACCATAAGCATCTGTTAGTAGCACCCAGAACAACAACCTGTATATGTCCATCAACAATTTGCAAGATAAAAAAAATGTACCTTTAATATCATCAACCTGTGACAAAGTATGCAGCTTATATATATCAAATTATCTTCTTGATATTATCAAGATCAACTTACTCAGTTTCCTTAAAGAGAAAGCCTTCCATGAATCAGCTAAGAATATGCCATATCTCCAAGGAGTAATATGAGAGCATTCACATCATATCATATGTATGTGAAAACACCATAGTCAACATCTATGACCATAACATCATCATAATAACTATAGGATATTTCCACAAGAACCCCCAATATATCAACCATGAATCATCACTGAGGAGTTTTCATATATGATAAGAATCAACCATTATATTCAACATATGTGAGTATCAAACCTATCATCATAAATTAATAAGTTATCATCATTATGTGACTAAGTAAGCCATGTCTCCAAATAACCATGTCATCAAATAGATAAGTCTTGAAACAACTATGTCTTCATGAAACCTGCAATAAAACCATTCTTTTGACCAACCAACAATATGCAAATTAAGTAATCATCCATGTATCCATCATAGAGATAGAAATATGTATCTAGTTTTGCATCAACGTGAAAATAAAACCATGATATCACAGTCATTTGTCAAACTTCCTTGACACCATCAAGATCAACAATACCATGTGAATGCCAATAACTGTAGGAATTCTTATCCATAATTACACCATATGAAACTTATGCATCTTTGAAGGCATGATGATAGCAACATAATATAAATGAGTGATACTTATTATAAATAATGAAGTTGTGTGCTAAATCTTTGTTCTTCTCCTTGAACTTATGAAGATCACTATGTAAGCAACGTAACATATGTACTATGTGCATCATCAAAATAATCATATGAATCATCCATAAATCTTATCTGAGTAACAACTATGTGGCTCAAGCAATATAAGTATCATCTAAGATTTCATCATAGGAAACCCATGACAGCAGCATAGCATGATGTATCATTTAAATACTTCAGTCAACATAAGCATCCTCACCATTGATAGGAATCATTAGGTACCATAATGCCAAAAATACATTATTAGAAGCATAACATATTCTCCCCTGAATCTGTGCCAACTGTTCACTGTCAAAATTGATCATTGCATATATCAATAAGAATCATCAAGAAATCATCATCAACTAGTCATACATCAAGTCATCAATAACTTATGAGAGTCAAAATCACTTCTAAGTAATGTCTACAGACTGCAGTCATCAATCATCTAGATAGAAAATATAATTGATAATTGTATGAACCATATCAGACCCATTTTTCGAGTTTGTCTCAATGATGTTCCATTAAACCAACATATACGTGATGGTGCAGCTCCTAACCTACATATATACACTACTTGTCTTCATAATATCTACGTATGAGAATTAGAACACTGAAGTTTACACTTTTAGTTCCTCCTAAGTATTTTTTTACTGTAGCTAATCCTACAACTTTTCTTGAAGCGACAGTTCCAAGAATATCATTACCATGATGGTTCTTCATCAGAGACTCCAATTTTCTCTTGTCTCTAGTCATGTGATGAGAAAATCCACTGTCATATTTGTCTTTGATTGAGTAGAAAGCAAGATCACACCTTATCTGATCTTCCTTTTCTTGATTCTTGATGGATTAATCTTTTTTAGGTTTTCTGATATAAATCTTCTTATTAGATTTCTTACCATATTGTCTACGATGATCCATAGCCTTGTCCCTGTATTCTTTTGATATATGCCCAAACTTGTTACAAGCATAACATATTATATGTTTCATATTCCATCTATAGCAATAAATGGCTTTATGACCAAATATATTGCAAGAAAAACAATATCCCTTAAAGTACCTGGAAGCTGATGATATTTCTGTGAGATGGTTACTAGCTTGAAACATTCTACTTTTGCATCTGGCTGCAATATGTCCAAAATTATGACATCTAAGACATTCAACATTATTCATCACAGGGAAGAATCGATTAACGCTTTGATATTTAGGAGTAAATTATTTTCTTTGAATACTTTCTTTCCTTGGTTTTTGATGGGGTTGACCTCTTATATCCTTGTTGAGCATTTCATATTTTGCATTAGAGTTCTTTTCCTTAGTTTGTGAGCTAGATTAGCCTTTAACAATTTCATGAAAACCAAGACTAGATTTGATGGCAAGAGACCTTTGACTCCTAATAATACTATCCAAAATCTTAGTACTACCTTGAAATCGTAAAAGTATATCCTTTTCTTCTAATTTACCTTTTAGGATATTTACCTCAACTTAATATTTCTCTTCCTTTTCAAGATGCTTCTTCTTCATGATTTCTTCAACTTTTCTTCCTTATTCCACCTCTTGCCTTAATTTGAGAACCTCATTTTCTTGTTCTTGAAGTACTTGAAGTAGTTCTTCATTCTGCTTATTTGAATTTTTAAGATCTTGTTTTAGAGAGACGACCACAACTTCAAGACCTTCATAGTAACTAGTTCTTTCTATAAGTTCCTTGGTTGTTCTATCCTTTTCATTCACATCATTTCTCAATGATGTCACTTCATCTTACAGACTTTGAATTTGATCTTCATTCTCTTTTTACTTCTTCTTTATTTTTTTTCCTTCCCCCCACTAAATTTTTAACCTATTAATATCTTATTTGTAGGTACACTGCATTTTTTCAAATAGATCTTGTTGACATAATTTTTTCTGTGAGCCTTTTAACTTATTCCTCTATATTTCTTTCAATTTCACCCATAAGAGAAAATTCAATTGTTTCACTGTCACTTTCATTATCATCAATATTTTGCATGGACAGAGAAATGTATCACCAAAATACCAAAAATTTGTACTTGATAATTCTTTTTCTTGTTCATCTTCAATCTGAACTAATTCTGAATTTGAATACTAACTTCCACCTAATAGCTAATTGTCTCTCCTGTTGTCACTGTTCCTTTGAGATGTCTTCTTATTCTAAGGTTCTTTCTTCTTTTGCTTCTTTCCCATTGTTAAAATAGATATCCTTCAAGCGATCAAGCTTTTTCCAAAGTACCTACTCTGATTCTAATTGTTGGGAAAGAATATTGTGGGGGGGGGGGGGGGGGGTTGGGGGGTGGGGGGTGAATCGAGTATTTACAAATCAATAACTTTTTACATTTCATATTTAGATTTCTATACGTGACTTTACTGAATGGAACCTGCGTGCGCACGCGATTGTTCTTATGACAATTATCCTATATCCAGTGAATTTATAATTCATTTAGTCCATCATATGTTTATATTCAGCTAGTGCATTAGTACTTTATTAACCATTAGATAAACATTAATCATGTGATGTAATAAATAAACCATCACACATAAACAATGCACATGAACACCAAGATTTAAGGTGGAAAACCAATGCGAGAGAAAAACCACCTACTATTGTTGTCTCTGTCTTCTTTTTAATATAAAGAACAATCTGTTTACAATCTTGTACTTGTGTAAACTCATACCAGTATGCAGGAACCCACCTACAGAAGGTTGCATCCTTCTCTTCTTCTCCAACTTCTACTGGAAGGGAGTTACAACCCTCTGACTCTTGTAATGGCTGATATTTTTACCAGTTCATAGGTGACGACCTACATAAGGCTACTACCTTCGCTTGTTCTCCAACTGATACTGGAAGGGAGCTCCAACCCCCTCATCTATTCACAAGCCACTACTGGCAAGAAGCTTCAACTTCCTCACTGAAGGCTGCAACCCTCAGTATCATTGAGGGACCACATTTCATAAATTTTCAGACTGGATGCTCCTGGTACACATAAACACAATATGAAGGCCATATTTCATCAAATTGTCATACTGGATCCATCAGTAACATTGAAGTTGAAAATCAATCATCACTACAACACAACCATCAAATACATCTGCATCAACCAAACACTGAAACTCAATCATCAATCTCTAATATAACTTAAACCTAATCATCAATCTATGAATCAAACACAATCAAATAAATCAATCATTGAAACTCATCAACTCTGAAACTGAATCATCAATATCTAAATCAACCACAACTGAATCAATCAATCACTGAAAACTCAATCAACCGACGCAATTCAACCAATCAATTGGAATAGATAGATCATTGTAACCAATTCATAGATCTGAACCCAGAACACTGCATCAACAAAAAAACCAACTGCAACCTCAAAAATCATATGTCGGAATGTATATGCCACTTCAATGAAGCCAACATGTGTGTATACGCTACATCCTTTAACCTAACCTACATATACCTCTAAAAATATTGAATCATAAAACCAAAAATTGTATCAACCAGTAACATTTTGAAGATCTATTGTCAAATTACAGAGTTCTAAATAGACAACAAAAAACATCACCCTTCTCACTTAATCAATCAATTAGCCAGACTCAATCCTTATACAGTGAGTTCTACTTTTATATCTAATGAAGACATCATTGATAGACAACAGTAAAATAACAACATTGATTATATAGATTAGTCATCTCTAAACAACAAGCTTTTCATCTACATACGCTACTTTCAAATGTAGAACTAGTGTGTATACATGCCTTCACCAGGATGAACCAATGTATATATATGGAAATAATAACTTATAACTTTGCAACTATTACAGAATTTAAGAATACCCATATCATAACATATAAAGGATAAAAATTGTGTTAACATTCATATCTAGCCCATCCATTATCAGATCTTACAATGATAAGTCATTTTAGGTCTCATTATCTTGACCCAACATTGTATCCAATGGTGCATGAGATATTTCAGATCATATCATAACCATAGCCTTTACAACATAAAGTATACTTCAGATAGATGTATTCATGTAAAATCCTTTTTCTTGTACTCTTAGCCCTCTGATCTTCTCCTCCTTATATAATTTTATCCTTTCTCAATACATCGGACCAAAACAACACTTAGAACCTATGGTATTCTTAGACAAGATCAAATAACCATTACTTTGCTTAATATTGTGGGCTAATACCCTAGTATTGACCCTTGGTATTCTTTTAACCTTAATTTTCCATGCCAAAAACGTTTTTCCTTCTATGACAGTGTGTGCATATTTATACTCTTTTTTTTTTTGTGAAACCGCTCGTATACACTACTTGGACTAGGTGAACCCCCAAATACAACTTAAATCATTCTTTTTCTTTAATTGCTTGGTTTTGATCTATAATAGTTTGGTCCATCCTCTTGTTCTTTTATGACATTACTCTGTGACCTTTGAATTGGCTTGTTACATTGTGAGTTGACATCATCACTTGATTCCTCTGATATGTCATGCATTTTGTCACAATTATAAACACAAGTGCCATGTATTCTGTCACATTCTGTTTATACCTTTATCAAGTAGTCCATTCATCAAATAGGTTGTCATCAATGACAACTCATCAGTCAGGTTTCTTATCAAGGACAACACTAACTCAATCTCCCTGTATCAAACCTTTGACCATTATTTTGTTCATTCATCTTGTCACCTCTGATATCTTGATGTTCCATCATTATGTCACCTCAGATCTGTCTTATAGAATCATCCAGTTACTATATACTTGTTCTTCTAAAAGTGAGCTTCCATCAAGGACAAGACATGCATCATAATTCCAACAAATTCGATTTTTTTTGTCCAATAAGAGTGAATCTTTCTATTAATCGAAACAGTTACATTACATATTTTACAAGGTAAACCAAACTTCCTTGCATTTACCAAAAATGGTTCACATGACCCAACTGAAGCAGAACTAACTTGAACCTTTAACACTTGGAACCAACCCCACAGTTAGTATATATGGCTACCCAGGTAAAATAATATAAGATTCACCCAACCACACTACCTAAAAGTTTAGAATTCAAAATAATTACATTCGCAACCATAAAAGGGCGGGTCCGCATTCCCGGTGTATTCAACCCTCCACCGTTGATCATCCCTTCATGGATCCAATGGTCTACACATATTTTGGGTGGACATGTAGCTCAAGGAATACCCACCCGAAAAGCGGTATCCCCTTCCTTCGGGTGGACTTGTTGAGTGGAATAGGAAGCCATCCTCTGAATACCAGTTCCCTTTTATGCCCCTTTTGAAATACCACTTGTGGTATAAGAAACAACTTCCTCGTGAAAGGACATTCGTGCTTTACTGCCAAGCGATGACCATCGATCCACCCTTCGGATGCTTCCTGCTACTTTGATGGATTTATGCTTAAACGCCATTTTCTATGCTTTTCTCTGAATCACTATGTATCCATTGATCCATTGAACCATTGTGACGAACCTACCACACTTCTAGAATCTGTCCTTATGCCCCTGCTTCCTTCGTTTTGCTCCTCTGATCTCGACCTTTCCCATTGTTCCATATCTTTGGCAACCTGATCTAGACAGTCCTCTAACAATTTTGCTGGGTGTATCAACTCCCGGACATACTAAGTGTCCCTTTCCTTTTTAATCACACCTTCATTCGCCAAATGATCTACTACCATGTTAGCTTTTCTTTTCACATGGACAAAGCTTACAGTTTTTAGGATTTGCAGGTGGGAGTAGATATGTTGAAATATTTGCAAGAGCCTCCAGTGTTTCGACACTTTATCCGGTAATGTACTGTTACATATTTTTTTGGCTGCTCTGATAATCAGTTCTGAATTGGTTTCAATGTGGGAAACCATGGATAGGCCCGCGCACTAGCTCATTTCATAATCCTCGTCTATCTGATGCATGAATGGTTTTTGTAGTTTGTAGCATTCGTTGTTTTATTATTATGAAGTGGGTCGAATTTTATTATGCATTTTTTCATTTTTTGAACCCTACTTAGGTTTTTTCTTTTTTCTTTTTAATAGATCCTTTTTACTTTTTATGTATTATGTTTTGAGTTTTTTAAATGATTTAAATTTTTAATATATATAATATGTATATTTATATAAAATTTTTAAAATATATATATATCGTTTTTTTTAATTATATTTAAAAATAAATTCCTATATAAAAATAAACTATTTTGTAAGAAAGAAAAAAAAATCTATTTAGGATTTTCTTTTAATCTCTTTTATTTAAAAAATAATTTTTACAATTTTTAGAGAAAAATCTAATTAGATCTTTTCTTTTTCCCTTTTGTTTTAGAAAAAGAAATTATTTTAGCAAATTTTGAGACAGGTCGGATTGAAATTTGGAGATTAAACTTTGAGTACTTTTAGAATGAATTTAGAACTCCTATCCAATTTTCAGATCTATGAGTTTTATTACCAAAATTTCAAAGCTAACTTTATTCAATTTTCCTTTCTGATTTTCCAGGTCACACAATGCGCAATAAGAGAGCATACTGAAGATTTTTTCAACTCTTTATTGTTTTAAAATCTAAAAGTTGAAAAAAAAAGTAAAAAGATTCAATCTCTAACTTCAAATTTTGGCTCTCAAAACTATATTTCTTCTCCTCTCTTTCTAGGTTTTCCTATATAATTATTAGTAAGTGAGGTGGCTCTTATTGCACCACCAAAAATAAAATTGGAAATAAAGTAGAATCTAAGTCAACAAAAAACATAAAAACATCACCAAACTTGGTTTTGATTTATTGAGTTTTGTCCTAGTATACTGGAAATAGAAAAATTGGTTCAAGTGTATGCATATTTCCAATGTAACAGTGTGCATAACAGGATTAAAAATATATTCATGCTTAGGTTTGAAAAATATGCATTAAATTACATCAAAGCATGAAAGATGAGTTGTTTTGATAATGCAATCAAGAAGTAAGGAAGATGGAAAGAGAGATGTGACTCGAACCCTTATTCTAGCTTTCAATAAACCTATGACATTCTTGATTCTGTTCTTGGTTTAGACCACATTGAATATCCTCATTTATTATGCATTCCTCAATCTTAGATTCTAGTGGTATCTCCCCATCAAAACTATTCCATGATTCTTTAGTCTCTTCAACAGTGTGACAAGAGGAACCAAAAGAGACTTGAATATCTTCTTGTGGGGGTGGAGAGATAGACATGTTTCTAAATGCAGTTAAAATATACTCTTCCTAAGAGGAAGATATCCCAGTTGTTGCTAGGATTCGAGAAATTTCTTGGCAAAATGTTTTTCAAACTGTGAATTACTCCAATTGGTTGATACTTTCTGTCTTGCACACAGATTGGTACAAAGTATTGAAAAATTATTGAATATTTAATAGGGAACATAAATTCTTTAATATGATTTTAACCATGCATCTAAAAATGAATGAAACTATCATGAGTTGTCTAAATTTTCAAAATAAGCACCTATGTATACCTCCTCAGAAACAACACAAAATGGAGCGTGATTTAATTTTTAGTTAAATCCCTATCATTAAATTGTCAACTCAGGGTTGGTGAACTGATGAGGTATACCTGTACTATATGTAGTAGGTGATTATTTCTCATTATAAATTAATTTAATGCAAGAAACTTGAAACTAATTACAAACCAAATAATGAAAGCAAATTAAAATCAAGTGCACACGTTCTCTCTCAAGCATGTTCTCCCTCAATCACTTTCTCTCTCAAATGATAGCTCTACAAAAGCCAACAATTCTAATCTAAGCGATGAAATAAAAAAATAAAAATAAAATAAAAAATAAAAAATAAAAAATAAAAAAAATATATATCTTGCAGCCTATGAGATTACTAGTGTGCCAATCCAATGCAAACATAAGGAAATTAAATCAATCTTAACAAAACAACACAAAAAATATAATCAAAATAACATAAAAGAAACTAAACTAAACTTGCATAAATGAAAGAACATAAATATTTACAATAAAGGAAAGAGTTATGCAAGCTTCTATTGATGGGGCCCTCCACTCCTCAGCAAACACACCGAATGATTATCAAATCTTGGAGTTCAAAGCAGCAATATGTATTCCATAAAATGAAATTAGAGAAAGTTCCAAATATATTACAATAATTAAACTCTCTTCCTCTCTATTCACACTTTAAAAATTACATATCTTGGATGGAACTCCTTTGCACGAAGGATGCACTCCTTTTTATACAAAAAAAACTAAGATAACTAATCAATAAATATAGATCCACAAACCTCTACTAGATCCACATTTATCTCTTCTGGTTACAAGCAATCACCTCAAAATATGAGATACAAATCCTCTCTAAATTTTCTCTTAGTTTTTATAGGAGACATATATCAAAACATCCATGATTCTTCTCCTTTGAATGTGCTTAGTCAATTACCCAAATCTTCTACAAATATTCCATAAATATTCATTAGTTGGAATTGAAATTCGAATTTGTGGTTGAGATGGACAAATACGACCCTTCTAGAATCTTCAAATAGGCCTAAAATATCATAAAAATCATACCACTTTTAGATATATATGAAATCATGTTAATTTCGTAATATTTAATCATAAATTCTCTTAAAATACTTAGAATAAATGACTTGGAAAGTAATAATGATAAACCCTTATGATCATGAAAGGGGTTATTAATATAGGGTTATGGAGCTACAAAATATGGTAAATAGTTACAAAATATGGTAAAATGATGGAAATGAGGGTAAAAGAGTATGACATTTTCGAGGCCCAACACATACCTTGAAGAGGAAGCAAATAAACCCTTATTTTTATGTGTATTAGTTGCAACATAACCTTGCAACACCTAGAATACAAGTTACGACATGAGTGTTGATTGCAACTAGAAAGTGTGCTAAGTTGTGAGTGAGTTTCTAGCGCATATTCTTATGATATATAGATCAATTAATGGAAAAAGGTGCGCTAAAGTTTCTGTAGTAGTGTGAAAATATGAAACACAAGCAGGAGTATAGAAAGTTAAAAGAGACACTTGAAATAGTAAGAAAAAGTGAAAATTAAACTTGAAAAAGGTAAAGAAAGTGAAAGACACATGTGCTAAAGAGAAGAGAAAGAAAAAGTGACACTAGTGAAAGTGGAGGAAGTAAAAAATTATGGTTGTGAGACTGAAAGTGGAACTTGTGAAATAAAAGGTAAACAATAATGATAGTTGGGAAAACTTAATCATATTATGTTATAGTTGTAACTAACAATGGGAGAGACTGTCAACTAGAACTGTGAACTGACTATCCATAGTGATTGTGTAGTCTTCATCTCTAATAAATACATAGGAACTATCATCAGGGTTTTTGCAATACTTAGGAGTTGTGTAATTCCTATAATCGAAGATTTCACAATCACTGTTACTAAGGACTTCACAAGAATTATTATAAAGGGTATACATTCGTTTATACGTTTGTTAGAAAGAAATGTGCTTGTAAGTGATCCAAAATCTAAGCATTTGTAAGCAAGTGGCATCAACCATTAGAATGTCAGAAGACTTAAACACTTAGTAAAACATCAAAATACCATGAAATTACTACTAACAACTTTGAATGATATATCATAAGATTACAAGGTTGCTCCAAAATTCAAGTGTAAGCAAAATGTTAGAGGGTGTTTGTCACAACAAAAATACTTGGCGACACATAGAAAGAGCTCCAGTTCCTTTATTTAGGACTATATTTAGGAATAGACTCTATTCTTTTAAGAAGTATTGATTAATTATGTGGATCAATTCAGCTCCCCAATTTAACATAGTTATAGATGAAATTTCTTCTATTCCTTTTCTTGGTTAAACGTATTCACAAAGCTCGCCATATAGCAAATGTTTTGATTCGGGAGGAGGGAAGTATGTAGTGATGAGTTTGAAATGATCAGATTTTTTAGTTTCATCTATGGTGTTACTCCACTATTAGTAGGCATGTTCAATACCACAGTGGAGTCACTATAGAAACAAAAGCATTTCTTTGCTACCAGTGTCCCTATTCAGTACCATAGAAAAGTTACTTGCTTGGCCTCCCAAAGAAGGATGCCCTTCTCTTTTGTCACCCTTTTTTTTATTTTCAATATTCTCATTGGCATTTTATCAATGTTTTTATCTACAGGGAAGAATAGGGATCCCAACGTATTGAGAGAAACAGAGGTTATTCATTCAAATATTGATATATACCTATGAAATTACTATGCTCTCCCTTAGTTTTCTCCTTTCCCTTCTCTACTTGAATGGATTAGAAAGTAAAACACTCTTCAATTACCTCAAAAGGTCAAGGAATGAATATCCTAAAATAGATATTGGCATCATGGTGCTGCTCATAGCTTTCTATTTGAATGAATCATGTTTTCCATTCATACATCTTTGACTTTAAGAGATGCCTAGTGCTAAACAAAGAAGAGGTAGACATATTAGTGAAGAGTTTATCCTCATCACAATTGCCTTTTCAAAATTTTGCCACATTATTATCTTGATCCATACAAAATTAATTTCATGCATGGTACCATGAAACAAATGGAAAAGAAAAACATGAAAAAACAAGAAAAACAAAGAAAGAGACCAATAAAAATGTAAGAGTAAAACGGGAAGAAAGAAAAAAAATCAACAAAAAATACTAGATAAAGAACAAAATGGAGAGTAGATGTCATGCAAAAGAAAACAAAAATGTAACTAGTCCTACTGCTAATCTAACTGGCTAGAAGGTCAAATCTAAGTGAAGTGAAATTTCCAATGTAGCCACTGAAGCTACTCCTGACCTACAAGTAGAAAGATACAAGAAATTGAAAACATTACAAAGAAATGTGCAAAAAAAAATATGATCATGAATAATTTGCACCAGAAATAGGAGGTATTTACTAAAGAGAAAAAGATGTGCCATAAAAACTAACTTTAACCAATATGTAGCCATAACTTTTGTTGGAAATAATATTGAGAGGGGCGGTGAATCAATATTTACAGCTCAATAATATTTCATTTCCCTGTTGGGTTGTGTTATATTCTTTCGACAACTAGCTACTCCAATTAACCAGGGGGTTAGAGGGGGGTAATTGTTGTACAGGGTCAAAACCTAGATTTGGTATCGGAGCTATTTTGGATTCAAGGGGATGACTTTGTTGTTGAGGGGTTTCACTCAGGCCTATGGTAGACCCTGTTTAGTGGAAGATTTGCAGGATCGATTCTGGTGGTGAAAAAATATTGCAAGAAGTTGAAAGATAGAGATCGAGAAATTTAATGGTAAGAGTTTTGAGTTATGGAAACTCAAGATGGAGGATTTGTTGGTAAATAAAGCTTAGTGGATCGTGGTAGATCCAAGTACTAAACCAACGAGAGTGTCTGATGAAGAATGGAAGGAGTTGGATTAGAGGGCAAAGAGCACAATATGATTGTGTCTTGGATTCAGTATTGTTGAATGTATCATGGGAAGCTACGACTAAGGTTTTGTGGGACAAGTTAAAGACTTTACACCAATCTAAGTCTCTGGTGAATAAACTATTCCTACGGAAAAAGTTGTATAACCTGAGGTTGAAAGATGGAGACTTAGTGACAATGCATTTGAACACATTTAATATTGTGTAATTTAGTTATTATCTGTTGATATTAAAATTTTAGATGAAGATAAGTGCATAATTTTGTTCTATTCTCTACCATTTTTGTGGGATAATCTGGTTATTGTAAAAGGTAGCAATGCAATGACCTTACAGTTTGATGAAATAGTCTCATCCTTGCTAACGGAGTGTTAGCCTCCTGCTCATAGTAGGTATTCATCTTTCATGATCGACATTTCTACATACCAAATATGTCATACTTTGCAGGCTGCAATGTTCCATATTTTCTACTGAGGCCAAAGAAGTGTCTGTGAGAGTGTGCTAGTCTAAGTACCTCTGCTGTATTCCAATTTTGATGAGATATTCCATTTTTGAAGAATTTTTAGTTAAAGGGAGGTCCAAATAGCTTAATCTTGGTCTCCCTAGGTTTCAATTTCCTGTTGTAGAATATAGAGAATCATTATCTGTCTAAACAGCTTAATCTTGGCAGATTCTTAGATAGGTAGAGAAGCAAGGGTGCTCAACAGCCTAATCTGAGCCCTTGGATGAAATAAGTGTAGATGTAGATAGGAGGCCAGTAAAAGAGAAAAAGGTTGAAAAGATGGGTTTGCTAGATCAAGTGCACCCAAACCAAAAGAAGAAAAAATGCTAGGTAAAGTAGGCTGGGTAAGTAGTTTTGTGGTTGCAGAAATCAAGCTATGTGATCCATTTCATGTTTTCAAGAGTTATATTTATCCAGATCACATTTTTGAGGCACTTTTTCATTTTGATCAGATCAAGCAAGGCATCTCTAACTCCACCTTCTTCTTATTTCCCAAATCACTCACTACATCCCCTCAAGGACCTTGGGATCTGCCCAAAAAGTCCATTTTCACTCCATTCTTGTTAAAAACCAAGTTGACATCTGAGTTGACTTAGTGAAAATAAGCCATATTTCTTGTGTAAAATTTATCTTTAGACAATCCATTCATTTCCCTATGCTTAAGTTTCCATTCTATAAACTTAGCATTCATCCCCTCTTTTTGCATTCCAAGGACCTCATATTAACATCTAACCCTATTATCTAGCTCCCGAAATCATTTCCCCTCCCCCTATTCTACAAAAAACTATATATGAAAAACCCCAAATAACACTAAATATCCCTCCCCATGGCAACTATAGCCAAGTACTAAAAGTCGGGAAACATTAGGTCCATTTGGGACCCATTGTTAGCCCTTCCGCGTTCATTACCCTTGGGATTTATTTAACTTTTGGTTAAATGAATAACCATATTAACCCCCCTGCACATGAAACTATACCATACCCCGCACGCATTGCATTTGGATTTTATTAATGTCTGATTAATGAAAAACCATAGTCCCACGCCATAAAAACATTTAACCCAAAACCTAAGGTTTTAGCCACCCGAGGCCGCAACTAATTAACAATTATCGGGCATGCTTTTCCACTAAAAACCCGATCATGTTGCCCTCCCATCCATCGTTGGATCAGCCCTCCCAGATCCGACGGCCCTAATGAATATCGGGCGCCCCTTCGTAGCAGTACGATAGTACCCGATGGTCGACGGTTTCACCGTCATACACCGGGACAGCTGTCGGCTTCCTATTGCATCAGGTCGCCCCTGACACATACCATCCCGTACCAAAAGCGGTCCGACGCAAACCGCTTACCGCCCTCCCCGCTTGCCTACATCACCGCGTGATGATGCCGCAACGTCGCCTGCCATTGTGCTGTACCTGCGCCATGTCACCCACTGACGTCATCACCCTGCCACCGTGTCATGATGATGTCATCATCCACGTCACCCCACCACATCACCCCGCTGATGTCATGCTGACGTCATCTGCCGTACTGGGTCCCACCGCTGATGTCATCACCAAGAAAAAATGCGCAAAGGCGAAATCGCTGCTTAGGAAGCCCGGAATGAGAATCTGGGGCAGTTTTTGATGCATGATGCGCTAATCATGCATCGCTAAGAAAAAAGGGCCAAAATGGAAAGCCTCAGTCTAGCGCATGGTTCACAGCAACTATTTTTTCCGTCAAGAGATAAAAAGAGCGATTTAGCAGTTTAAAGAGGATCAACAGAGAAAGAGAGTCCCGATTCAAGTGTTAAAGAATATCAGAGGAAAGATAAAGCCTAGATTCAATTAAAAAAGTATCAATGAAGCAGCAAAGAGTATCAGATCAACAATATCAAAGCAGGTGAACATTAAAAGCCTCCATCAAAGCCAAAGAAAGCGGTGAAGCCACTTAAGGCTCTCAGATCACAGTTAAATGCACATAAAAGCCACTCAAGAGCAGTGGAGCAGAGACCAATGCGCAGTTATGATAAATGGCTAGCGCATAACAACAAAGGATACATAGCCTTAGTTTTTGAAACAGTTGCCCCCAGCGCAGCATTAGATAGATATTTTTTACATTCCTTGCAAGAGAAGTTAGGTTAATTGTAGTTATTTCCTTAGATCTTCTATCAGATCTTTTTTTGTAGATATTTTGCCTATAAATACAGCCCTGAACAATGTAATACGAGTTGGTTGGTGGGTTGGTTGATGATTTCCTTTTTCTGAACTGCACTGTAAGATATCAGACTGTGTTAATACAAATGGTTGTTGAAGTTCACTGTGTCTGAATGGTCTGAAGGTGGATTGGATGTTCTGGGACTTGCTATAGAATTCCTGTGTCATGCTAAGGAACAATAAGTTATACTAAACCGTGTTTTGTATTCTCTATATTTGTTAATTCCATGTATGTTTCATGATCCTAATAACAGAGAAGAAGAATAGCATAGGATTTGCTTGAATGCACCCCATGTTCAATCTCTGCTGTTAATTATGTTTTCTTCAGGATTAGTCATGAATATGAATTCTTAATTGATCATACTCGCACTAGTTCTTTCATTTTGAATACTATCTAGGAATTCTTAATTGCTTCTGCACAATATTCATACACTTTCCCTCTACCAGTATAATGAAAGATTCTTGATTGCCTTTCATTCCGTGACTTCATTCCATCATTTCTAGATTTGAGAATTGTTTCTAGCCTAACTATCATGCTCTGTGGTACTACCTTTTCACCAAGAAACTCTTTCAGTAAGTACACTTGCAGTGACTCCATTGCCCAATGGAAAAAACAGTCATACACTTGCATCCCAGTTCCGTCTGAAATCAACATCCCACCAAAATCAAACAAAACCCATGTGCATCATATCTAGCCTAAAATCATCCCTTAAACAAAGCTAAATCACAAAGAGAGAGCCCTCTCTAGTTGCAGATAGGCTAGGACCTACAGCTAAAAGATTGGTTAGTGGTTACCTCGACCGTATCCCCTTAGGAGTCAAAGGGAACAACCTGAGTGCTAACACGGAGGAGATGAGATGGAAAAATATGGAGAGCTAGAATGGTGATGTCTTGTCTGTACGTGGACAGTCCCAGAATAGAAACAAAAATAAGTCATCGAATGGGAAATATAAATCTAGAGTGAGATCTAAATCTCTAGGAAAACCTATAAAGGTGTGCTGGAAATGTGGAAAGGAAGGGCACTAAAAATGGGACTGTAAATCTAAAGCTCCTGACAAAGGAAAGGGATCTGATGATGCTCCTTCTATAGAGGTGAAAACCACATCAGATGAAGGTGGGGATGTGTACTTGGCTTGTTCAAGTACACATGTATATTGTGAGCCATGATTGACTGACTTAGGTGCATCCTTTCACTTCACTCCCCATAGAGAGCAGTTCTGCGAGTATGAGAAATACGATGGTGGTGATGTATTCTTAAGGGATGATAGGAAAGCTAGAATTATTGGTCGTGGTAAAGTAAATTTTAAGTTGCAAGGTGGAAGGGTTAGAACACTTCTAGGTGTTCTGCATATTCCTACATTGGCCAGAAATTTGATTTCTGTAAGCAAGTTTGATGATGTAGGAGTATAAATGGTGCTCTAGAAGGATGCCTGCAATATGGTTCGGAGAGAAATGGTATTAATGCGGGGAGTTTGGATTGGAAATTTGTACAAGCTGTAAGGTAGAAATGTTGTTGATGGGTGTAATAGTTCTGGGTTCGTGAAAATGGAGGAGAAAATCTAGTGGTCTCTGCAGAAAAAACCATGTCGTGGCATCAAATGCTTGGATATATTGGAGAGAAGGGCCTTCAAATAATTCATTGTAAATGTATGGTAGAAGGTATGACTAATAGCTCTCTTGATTTTTATTTCTATGAAAATTGTATATATGGGAAGTAGAATTGAGTGAGTTTCCCCTCTGGTCGTAAGAGGGCGAAACAAATATTAGAGCTTGTGCATAGTGATTTGTTTGCACCTGTGAAGGTTCCATCACTAGGTAAGTCTATGTACTACGTATCATTTATAGATGACTTATAAAGGAATACATGGATATATTTCCTTAAGAAGAAATATGAAGTCTTTGACAAGTTTAAAGAATTTAAGGCTCTAGTGGAAAACTAGACAGAGAATAGGATAAAGGTGTTTAGGATAGCTAACAGTGGAGAGTTTTGCAAGAAGGAATTTGAAGAATTATATAAGAAGTGTGGCATAGCACAACAAAAGACTACTCCATACACAAATGAGAAAAATTGAGTTTCAGAAAGAATGAACAAGACGTTGATGGAAAGGGAAAGAAGCATCCTCAGTGGTGCTAGGTTAGGACAAGAATTATTGGTAGAGGTGATGGAGACAACATGTTACCTGGTCAATAGATCACCTTCATCAATGTTGGAGGACAAGACTCCACAAGAGATATGGACTGGTAAGAAACCCTCTCTTTCACATATGGGGTATTTGGATATGATGCTTATGTACATTTTCTAGAGAAGAAAATAACAAACTTGAATAGTAAATGTTATCACAGGTTCTTAGTCAGCAGTGAAGCTCAGTACTTTACTTGGACTGTACCTACAATTAAAGAAGCTATGTTTGTAAGGATGATAAATGTTCAGTTGAGAGCTACTAATAGGAGATTGAAGAGACAGGTTAAAGACCTAGAAATACAGTTAACAAAATCTGAAGAGAGGCTACAACAACAATGAAACAGGGTGATGAAAAAGGACAGTAAAAGATATATCTTAAATCAGTTTTGATATTAAAAAGAAGATCATTTTTGAAGAGGAACATCTTATAAAGTTAAGTTTTTTTGGTTTTTGGTGATCATATCAATCCTTATGAAATTTTGAAAATCCCCAAACTTCAATTTTTTGAAAACTGTGTTGAAAAAAGATCATACACAGCAGTTTCGTAGTGCGCTATGAAATCACTGAAGGTGAACTTTTAGCACTTTATATATGTATTTTGGAGGTAAGGTCTGATAAGTTTCAATTTTTTATGTTGCTGATAGATATATGAAGATCATAGATGAAGTTTCAGAGTGTAGAGATGCAAAAAGAATGGTTCAAAGAAGTATTTTACAATGATATAAAAGTTGCACTATGAAAATAAGCTATTTTCGTAGCACAGTCATGTTTCATCTTCTTCTCCATTTGTTTGAGGTTATATTTTTACATAGGTGGAAAACTAAATTTTTAATGGATTGCTAACACATGTCACATATATGAAACAATCATCAATTCTAGCAAAACTACTCAAAGATAAGCATAAAGGATTAAGGGCTAAAAAGGAGGAACTCTATCTCCTTGTTTTTAGGACAGTTAGGTCATTAATCAGCAGGGTTTGTAATAATGTTGGAGGCATTATAAAGGTTGAAGACATGGATTAGTAGCTATCAAAGAATTTATTTAAGTCATAGATAAGGTTGTTGAAACATGTTTTAGGAGTTTCACTCCTATTTGTATTAGGACTCCTAAAAGACAGTTAGTTGATAGTTTGTAATTAAGAAGTTTGTTTTATGAGTAGATAGGTGTCAATTTTAGAAATTTGAATTATCCTAAGGATGGATCATAGAATCCAAGGTTGTAAAAACTCTATATGAAGCATGAGGTTGAATTCCTCAATGTTGGCAATTTTATTAGCAAAAGAAGTTGTGTTATGGTAACAAACTATGTGTTTTTCAAACTTAATACAGATATCAGTTTTACTACTCAAGATTCACAAGGGGTTTATGTGTTTGATATTTCTATGGCCTTTTTCAATTACTTATTTGCAATGGTATGAGCATGTTTTAATTAGAATTCATTGGAAAATGCTCTAACTTCCTTCACATGCTTGTAAACTGTGTTTATTCACTGTGTTACTATTTCACTTATAAACCTAAACTCCAAGTGCCTTGACTTCCATGTTTAGTTGATTATGATGGTTTGTTGAAGACTATCTTGACTTCGTAGCCCAATAGATGTTTTCTAATCTTTGATTCAACAAGTTATACTTTTTTGTCCATTTTTATTCCTAGAGTTAGCCATCTAATCATTAATAAAAAATCTTAAACCTATTGAGAGAGCCCTCTCAAGTTGAGGAGGCTAAGCCTCAACCAAAAGATTGGTTTGAAAGAGTTACTTAGGGTCTACCTGATCAACAACCTATCAGGATCAGATTTTATGATAATAGTAAATCTAAAAAGTGCATCTTTATTGGGTATAAGGATAATTTAAAAGGCTATAAGCTTTGGAACCCAATAACAAGGAAGGTTGTGTACTGCCGAGATGTGGTGCTTAGAGAGGTGAAAACTATTATTAAACATGAAGTCCCATCAAAGGAACTTGAGAATATAGAGTTTGAGCTAAAGGAGGAAGAATCAAACTCTACAGCAAAAGAGGAATCAGGAAATGAAGAGCCACAAACTCCGATTGTGAGAATATCAGTTCAAGAAAGAAGGAAGCCAGAAAGGTATAGTCCATCTACTTTCCGTTCAAATTTTTCTTTATCTATTACTGATGATGATCCTAGAACTATGAAGGAAGCAGTAGATTCAAAGGATGGAAAACTCTAGAAAGAGGCCATGGTTGATGAAATGGAATATTTGCACAAAAATGAGGCTTGGGATTTGGTGGAGTTGTCGGTTGGAAGGAAACGCATTGGCAGCAAATGGGTGTTCATGAAAAGACAAATGCAGAAGGAAAGATGGAGAAATAAAAATGTCAGTTGGTAGAAAAAGTTTATTCCCAGGTGTAGGGAATTGATTTCGGTGATATTTTTTCTCCTGTTGCCAAGGTAGCTTCTATTAGATTACCTTTATCTGTCATTGTTTCTTTTGATTTTGAGGTAGAATAGATGGATGTGAAGACAACATTTCTTCACAGGGATCTAGAAGAAGAGATATACATGAAGCAAATTGAAGGCTTTGCAGTGAAGGGTGCTAAGAGGAAAAATGCACGGTGTATTGAGAATGAAAACTAGCCTCAAAAGCCTTCTCAAGACCTTCGACAGACTGTAATATTATATACAGATGCTACTAAGCTGTACACATGTTCATCTATCAATATCAATTAACAAATTATGGAAAGAGAATTACCTCAGGTCTCCTTCTAGATTTGTTTGGAGATCTCAATGCAGCCAAGAAGAACTCCTTCAAATCCGGCTCCAAATCAATTCCTGCACAAAGGAAAGGAAAAAAAAATAGTCGCATCAAAACCTTGAAAACCAAATTATGAATGCACAATGAACATATATTTTCATACAACTAAACTACTCATCTAAACAAGTATTGAATGCACAACTTAATGAACAATTTTACCGACACCGTGGAGTAGGGAACATAACTACAGTTCTGTATTAATAACGGAAGAGTGATTACAACCATCTGTTGTATCAGTCTTCCTTTGCCCCTTATGCTTCTCTCTCTCTCTCTTCTAGCTCACTTCTTCAAGTATGTGACAGTTCACAAGAGCTTAGTAGGTTATCCTTTCAAATGCTCTGACTTCTTTCACAATGACCCTCTCATTGCTTATATAGCAATCAGTTTAGGGTTGCCAAGTTCCTCATAGAGTTCACTAGGGAAAAAGTAATGAACTTTCCCTACTTTTTAGCTCTTTCCCATTTGTCTCCATTTTCAGATTGGAATTTCCCCAAATAGTTTGATTTTTGGATGTTTCCTTGTTTTTCTTGAGCAAATTTAGGGACAAATATCTAGATATTTGTGAGTCAATTCGTTGGTTTGACCCTTGGAACTTCCCTTAGTTTCACTAACGCTACCTTTGGTCTAACAACTTGAGTTAGTAGGGTCACTAACACACCCTTAGGCTTGGTAACAAGCTTTATAAAGCAGGTTTTCAGTGTGCAACCAACGTTAATGTGGAATCAAGGCTTGCAATTGTGGTCTTTTCTTTAGTCATCATGTCTTTCACCTGTAAGTTGATGAGGAGATCATTTTTTCATGTATTAGATGCCCCCTAAAGTATGAGATAAGAGGTAGAGATGATGGCCAAAATACTTTATTGAAACTATAATTTTTCCTATAAAAATGTAGAGAGAGAGAAGCTTCGGGTGGCAAGGGAAACCTGATACATCACATATATATAAAACTGCTAAAATCATGTCCTGAGTTTGGCATTACCATGATCAGTAGCTATGTTAGAGTAATATTATCAAAAGAGATATGATGATACTGGCCGTCGATAAGCACAATGAGGATCCACTGTCATAATAGAATCATCATGAAACAATTGTCTCCAAAAAACAATATCCGCAACTTGGGAGAGGAAACAAGGCTGAATGATGCAAGCCTCTACACAAGGTCTTGATTTCCACTTCACCGAACAACATATATTGGTACATGTGAATATATGTGTCGACGTCAAACATGCATGAAATAATATGATTACCAGTCAATAATGGAGACCATTAACAGATGCAAGGAACGCCACCAATAATGGTGATGGTCTTCAAGATGCATAGTACAAACTAGCGAGTGTGAAAGATGTCTTTGTCGTCAAACACCTGTAGAGTCGCTTAATCAGGAGCCAATAATGAGAACCCCTGACCAAGCACAAGGCAACCTGCCACTAATGTATGCAAGTACCAAGGCACTAAATGTGTTGTTGGGTTATCTTCCTAGATAGAGTGTTGAAGTCAATAGGAAGAAATGCGTCGAAAGGTAGGCAATGATGTGTCCTACATCAGTCGACATGAAATGGGGCAAGAATGATTTTGTTTTTTGAGGAATATTTTGAGCATTTGAATCTAAACAATGGAGGGCATGATGAAAGGATATGTTTGATCGGTTGATGGAGAAAACAAATGGGTAACCCTTGAACAATAGAAGGCATGACAATGGTTTTAACCAGACAACTCTACACTCATGAACACTACAAAGTGTTAGGATATAGAGATGAAATTACTTCAGGGTATATAGGCTAAAACTCATAGGATGGTAGGGTTCATATTGAGAGGCCATCAAAAGGAGGTTTATCTGAGGGAGTGCCATGTTCAAGGGAATGACTGCTGCCAAACCACGCTTTCTAATATGAAATATAGTTGTATTGTCCGCTTTCCCTGTCTGATTAATTTTATGAGTCCAGACGGGTAAACTCATCGATATTTTCATATTTAAAGAGTCGGAAAAGGACCACAAAAAGAGTGACTCTTTGCCCTATCTGATTAGTTTGATGTGTCTAGATAGGCAAACTCGTCAATTTTTTCATGTTTTAAGAGTCTGAAAAGTATCGTAAAAATAACGACTCTAAATCTTGTCTGTGTAATTTAAAGAGTCCAGACTAGACAACTCAATGGTAATTTCATATTTAGAGAGTCTAAAAAGATCATAAAGAGAGACCCCATGGTGGTCCCTTTGTCATAGTTGTTAACCAGGTGCGACAAAAGGTTCATAGTATACCCGAATCAGTTACTTTTCTGTTAGTTAATCTATTGAACCTGGATAAAGAGAAACATATTTTTAATAGATGTCGACCTCATTTTGTTACGAGTATGAGGCGACAAACTAAACTTGTTTTTCGTCGTGAATTTTTAACGAGTCACGTGACGAAAAACTCAATACCTTCATCAAAAGTTTTAACGAGTCAAATGAAGAAAACTCAGGGTATCTTTTTTGTTTAGTGAGCGAGAAAAAGAAGGAAAGGAACTGCTCATTCCTTCTTCATAGATTTAAAAAGCTCGAAGGAGGAAAAAAACTCAGGGATTTTCTGATTTAAGAGTGAGAAATGGTCCCAAAAAAGAACGTGCTCTAGCTGCTGCCGTATATTTTTAACGAGCCCGGTAACAAGAACTCAGGATTTTTCAGTCTAACGAGCGAAAAAAGTACCTAAAAAGAATGCTCGGGTCATGTTTATAAATTTTAATGAGCCTAAAACCAATGCTCGAGATTTTTTAGGTTTAAAGAGAGAGAAAAAAGTGCCTAAAAAGAATGCTCCCTTGGTCTTTTTCTATTTAGTGAGCAGAAAAAAGATCAATAAAGAGTTGCTCAGAGCATCATTGTATAGATTTAATGAGCACAGTGATGAAATGGACATGTTTCTTATTTTTTAAAGAGAAATAAAATATCTCAAAAAGTGCTCTAATCATCGTTGTATACTTTTAACGAGCTCAATGATGAAAACTCAAAGATGTTTATATTTTTTAAAGAGCAATAAAATATCACAAAAAGTTCTCTATTGAGAATTGCATAAAATTACACAACACATGCCTAGTGCAATACTAGGCATAATACTTCTTTAGGTAGAGCCCATTTCTAGTCTCCTTGAGCAGGACTCCTTCCTAGCCCTACAGTTTGTATGCCCTTTTTGAGAGGACTTTCTTGATGATATAGGGACCTAGCCATAATGGTTGGAGTGTGCCTGCCCCCAAGAGACGGTGTTTTTTATCATAGAGTAAAACAAGTTTTCCCCCTTGGTAAGAACAAAGCTTAAACTTTTTGTTGTATTGGGATTTTACCCAGCACTTGTGAGCTTTGAGTGCTAGTTCAGCATCTCGACGGGTTTTGTTCAGCTGAGCAAGGTATAGTAACCATTATTTTTTGGCTGAAGTGCTGGGTAGGAGTTCAAAGGCTAGTTTCAAGGAAGGGATATGAAACTCAATGAGTAAAATTTCTTCTAGACCGTACACTAGTTGAAAAGGTGTAAAGCCTGTGGTAGTCTTTACTAAAGTTCGGTATGCCCATAACGCCGAATATAACATTCGGTGCCAATTCGTTTTACAGTTTCCTACCAACCTACGGATCATGGTTTTTAAGACGCCATTTATGGCCTCCACTTGACCATTAGCTTGGGGGTATTAGGAGGATGATTGATCCTAATAGAAACCAAGCAGCGATGTTAAATCAGACATCATATGGTTCTAGAAGTGGGATCCATGGTCTGTAACGATTGTGCGGGGTACACCAGAACGATAGATAACCTGATTGAATAGGAATAGCACCACAGTTTCTCCATCGGTGCTATATGTAAGAAGGGCTTTGGCCCATTTCATAAAATAGTCCATAGCTACTATGATTTAGTTGTGTCCAGCAGAGGAAATGGGATTACAGGTGATGAAGTCTATCCCCCATTTGGAAAAAGGGCCAATGGAGATCACTGGGTGCAGTAGGGCCGAAGGGGCGTGCATTTTCTTTGTGAAGAGTTGATAAGGATGGCATTGTCTGGTATTGCCATGCTCAGTAGCTATCTTAGAGTAATCTTATCAAAAGAGATATGATGATACTAGCCGTCGATAATCACAATGAGGATCCAATGTCATAATAGAATCATCATGAAATAACTGTCTCCAAAAAACAATATCTGCAACTTGGTAGACGAAACAAGGCTGAATGATGCAAGCCTCTACCCAAGGTCTTGATTTCCACTTCACCGAACAACATAGATCGATACATGTGAATATATGTGTTGACATCGAACATGCATGAAATAATTTGATTACCAATCAATAATGGAGACCGTTAACAGATGCGAGGAAGGCCACCAATAATGGTGATGGTGTTCAAGATGCATAGTACAAACTAGTGAGTGTGAAAGATGTCTTTGTCGTCAAACACCTGTAGAATCGCTTAATCAGGAGCCAATAATGAGAACCCCTGACCAAGCACAAGGCAACCTGCCACTAATGTATGCAAGTACCAAGGCACTAAATGTGTTTTTGGGTTATCTTCCTAGATAGAGTGTTGAAGTCAATAGGAAGAAATGTGTCGAAAGGTAGGTGATGTGTCCTACATCAGTCGATACGAAATGGGGCAAGAATGATTTTTTTTTTGAGGAATATTTTGAGCATTTGGGTCTAAACAATGGAGGGCATGATGAAAGGATATGTTTGATTGGTTGATGGAGAAAATAAATGGGTAACCCTTGAACAATAGAAGGCATGACAACAGTTTTAACCAGACAACACTAGACTCATGAACACTACAAAGTGTTAGGATATAGAGATGCAATTACTTCAGGGTATATAGGCTAAAACTCATAGGATGGTAGGGTTCATATTGAGAGGCCATCAAAAGGAGGTTTATCTGAGGGAGTGCCATGTTCAAGGGAATGACTACTGCCAAACCACGCTTTCTAATATGGAATATAGTTGTATTGTCCGCTTTCCCCGTCTGATTAATTTTATGAGTCCAAATGGGTAAACTCATCGATCTTTTCATATTTAAAGAGTCTGAAAATGACCACAAAAAGAGTGAATCTTTGCCCTATATGATTAGTTTGATGAGTCTAGACAGGCAAACTCGTCAATTTTTTCATGTTTTAAGAGTCTAAAAAGTATCGTAAAAATAACGACTCTAAATCTTGTCTGTGTAATTTAAAGAGTCCAGACTAGACAACTCAATGATCTTTTCATATTTAGAGAGTCTAAAAAGATTGTAAAGAGAGATTCCATGGTGGTCCCTTTGTCATAGTTGTTAACCAGGTGCGACAAAAGGTTCATAATATGCCCGAATCAGTTACATTTCTATTAGTTAATCTATTGAACCCGGATAAAGAGAAACATATTTTTAATAGATGTCGACCTCATTTTGTTACGAGTATGAGGTGACAAACTAAACTTGTTTTTCGTTGTGAATTTTTAACGAGTCACGTGACGACAAACGCAATACCTTCATCAAAATTTTTAACGAGTCAAATGAAGAAAACTCAGGGTATCTTTTTTGCTTAGTGAGCGAGAAAATGAAGGAAAGGAACTGCTCATTCCTTCTTCATAGATTTAACAAGCTCGAAGGAGGAGAAAAAATCGGGGATTTTTTGATTTAAGAGTGAGAAATGGTCCCAAAAAATAACATGCTCTAGCTGCTGCCGTATATTTTTAACGAGCCCCGTAGCAAGAACTTAGGATTTTTCAGCCTAACGAGTGAAAAAAGTACCTAAAAAGAATGCTTGGGTCATGTTTATAAATTTTAATGAGCCTAAAGCCAATGCTCGAGATTTTTTCGGTTTAAAGAGAGAGAAAAAAGTGCCTAAAAAGAATGCTCCCTTGGTCTTTTTCTGTTTACTGAGCAGGAAAAGATCAATAAAGAGTTGCTCAGAGCATCATTGTATAGATTTAATGAGCGTAGTGATGAAAACTCGGACATGTTTCTTCTTTTTTAAAGAGAAATAAAATATCTCAAAAAGTGCTCTAACCATCGTTTTATACTTTTAACGAGCTCAATGATGAAAAATCAATAATGTTTATATTTTTTAAAGAGCAATAAAATATCACAAAAATTGCTCTATTGAGAATTTCATAAAATTACAAAGCACATGCCTAGTGCAATACTAGGCATAATACTTCTTTAGGTAGAGACCATTTCTGGTCTCCTTGAGCGGGACTCCTTCCCAGTCCTATAGTTTGTATGCCATTTTTGAGAGGACTTTCTTGATGATATAGAGACCTAGCCATAATGGTTGGAGTGTGCCTGCCCCCAAGAGATGGTGTTTTTTATCATAGAGTAGAACAAGGTTGCCCTCTTGGTAAGAACGAAGCTTAACCTTTTTGTTGTATTGGGATTTTACCCGGCACTTGTGAGCTTTGAGTGCTAGTTCAGCATCTCGATGGGTTTTGTTCAGCTGATCAAGGTATACTAACCATTATTTTTCAGAAGAAGTGTCGGGTAGGAGTTCAACAGCTAGTTTCAAGGAAGGGATATGAAACTCAATGAGTAAAATTGCTTCTAGGTCGTACACCAGTTGAAAAGGTGTAAAGCCCGTGGTAGTCTTTACTAAAGTTCGGTATGCCCATAACGTTGAATATAACATTCGGTGCCAATTAGTTTTACGGTTTCCTACCAACCTACAGATCATGGTTTTTAAGATGACATTTATGGCCTCCACTTGACCATTAGCTTGGGGGTATTAGGAGGATGATTGATCCTGACGGAAACCAAGCAGCGATGTTAAATCAGACATCATATGGTTCTAGAAGTGGGATCCATGGTCTGTAACGATTGTGCGGGGTACACCAGAACGACAGATAACCTGATTGAACAGGAATAGCACTGCAGTATCTCCATCGGTGCTATATGTAGGAAGGGCTTCAGCCGATTTCGTAAAATAGTCCATAGCTACTATGATATAGCTGTGTCCAGCAGAGAAAATGGGATTACAGGTGATGACGTCTATCCCCCATTTGGCAAAAGGGCCAATGGAGATCACTCGGTGTAGTAGGGCCGAAGGGGCGTGCATTTTCTTTTGTGAAGACTTAATAAGGTTGGCATTGTCGAATGTCTGTAACACAATCTTTGAACATGGTCGGCCAGTAATAGCCTACGTGCAAGATTATTTGTGCAATAGATATGCCAGAAATATGACTGCCACATGCCCTAGGGTGGAAATAATTTAAAATGTGATCCGCCTCTTCATGAGTGAGGCAACGTCGAAGGACTGTATCCACACCACGATGATATAACGTATCATTAATCACTAGATACTGTAACGCTTAGTGACAGATGTAACGATGGTCGCCTGTCGTGAGTTTAGGGTGGAACTGTTCTGCTTGGTGGTAGACAAGAATGTTCCCATACCAAGGATCAATGGTGTCGATAAGATAGATAGCCTCATCCGGGAGGGGATCATGGGCTATCTCGTTCGGAACGATGATGGGAAGGTCCAACAAGAGTTTGGCGAAGACTAAGGAGTTCTTTGCCTTGGCAGTTGTGAAAACCAGATCAAATTGTTGGAGGATTACGATCCATTTTAAATATTTTCCTCCAATTACTTGACGAGAAAAGATATGTCTCATGGGATTCTCCAAGGCAATGACAGTAGTCTATTGTAGCATTATGTAGTGTTGGAAACGGTTGATAGCAAAGACGACTACCAATGATAGTTTTTCCACATGCAAATATCTCAGCTCAGGCCTAGCCAGGCCTTTGGACAAATAATAGATCACATGTTCACTCCGGTCATCGTGTGTTTGAACCAAGACCATTCCAAGGGAGGATGGTGAGGCTACCAAGTAAAGAAGAAAGTCACAACTATAGTCGAGAGTGCTAAGGAGTGGGGCTGATATAAGTGGCTTTTTCAAGGCATCAAATGACTATTGAGATTGATCATCCCACATATACGACACTCCCTTATTAAGTAGGCACATGAAGCCTTTCATCAATTCGGAATAATTTATGATGAAATGTCATAAAAAGTTTGATTTCCCTTGCAAATGTTGGAGCTGAAGAACAGATTGTGGTTCTGACAAATAAAAAATTTCTTTTACCTTATCGGGATCAAGCCTAATCCCATACTTGGAGACAATGAATCCAAGTAAGCATCTAGACTCGACGAAGAAAATGCATTTATGCGGATTCAGGCAGATGTTGTAAAACCAGCACCTCAGAAAGATCACTCTTAAATCATTGAGGTGTTGTGTTCGTACCTTGGAATGGGTTGGAAGGTCATCCAAGTAAGCTTGAACGATAGCTTGATATTGTGAAATGCATAGTCCATAGCTCTTTGAAAAGTCACTCCAGCATTCTTTAGACTGAATGGGAGTTTTCTATAGGAAAAGACACCCCAAGGGTAGACGAAGGCAGTTTTATGCTAGTTTGTGGGTTTTATAGTAATCTAGTTATAACCTAAGAATCCATCCATAAAGTAAAATGATTCACAACCAGTGCAATCGTCAATGATTTGGTCAATGAACGGTGTTGGATAATTATCCTTCGGACAGGTGTTCAAGTCTCAATAATCGACACATATGTGGATGGTTCCCTATTTTTTATCTACAAGAACTAGATTAGAAATCCATTCCGTTAAAGGAACGAGATAGATGAAAGCAACATGTAACAATTTTTCCACTTCCGTTTTTATGGCTGTCGTTTTGCAAGGATGGACTAGTCGATGTCTTTAATGGATAGGTTTTGCATTGTCGTAAAGCTTGATATCATGCTTGATAGTAGAAGTATCTATTCCACGCATTTCCTCATAATACCAGGTGAATACATCACAGAATTCCTTAAATAGGCAATTGAAGCTTGCAATTTCCTCAAGATTGCAATCGGCTCCAATTTGGATGTTTTCCAAGATGCCTATCTTGACGGAAATATCAATGATCAATGTCTTTGAAATATTTCTCATGTTTCCCTCTGCATCCAAAGTTTGGATGGTCATATAGGGTGAGGAAATGATTTCCAGTGTGTCAAGGGACAGGATTTGAAGAGGCATTGTGTCCGAATCAAATATCAAAGCACGATGATGCCAATCCTCCCAAGATCGCTCTTCTAAACTCATGGTTTCTCAAATAGCTTTGTCCATAGGTAGGACTTGATCGAGTAGATTGAAAGAAGGTGTTGTTATGGAAGGGACGGTGGTACCGTTGGTGGTAACCCACGTGACTGGAGATGTAGATGTGGATTCAATGGCCTGGTAGGCCAATTCAGCTGGTGACAGCAACATCTCTTCTCCGAATGTGTCAAGGTATGAAGGAGCTAGTAGGATCCATGGATCAGTCTGTTGATGAGGAAAAGATGAAAGCATGTTGAGCGATTGTGAAACCTTGGGCGGCTGAAGAGGAAAACATCCCATGAGGGAAGAAGTCTTCAGTAGACCGGTACCTAAACTGACATAGCAGTCAGTTCCACCTCCGACTAGGGGTGTGGAGCCACTTGGTAATGGTGAATAATCAGGGGTGCAGAAAGACAACTCATCCACTATAATAACCTTTCCATCCAATGGAAATTGGATGATGCAAAAGATAGTAGATATGATGGCCATCATGGCATATGTCCAACTGCGACCCAGCAAGAGATTATAGTCGAGTTTCTTGTCTACGACTTCTATGCCCACAGTTGGTTTTCCCATACAAAGTGATGGGAAAACTGGCTAGGTATCCTTTTGGGATAAAGGTGTGGCCGTCGAAAGCTTTAAGGGAGTTCAACGGTGGGGATAGGTTTGGGGAACCCAGGGCGAGCCAACATGAAGCCGACATGATGCAGGTAGAAGCACCTTCATCGACGATAGTTCTATGTATACCTTTACCTTTTGAAGTGATATGCACCTGGAATGCAAACTAGTAACAAAGGGGAGGTTTACACTTGTCCATGTTGAAAATAGCAAGCATGGAATCCATTGGGTCACTACCTCCAATAGCTGAAAGCAAAGCTTTCTGTTGCATTGGGCATGTTTCTAATTCAAGCGCCAACATAGCCGATGGTGCTTTCACTAAATCTTATACAATGTTGTAGTGTTGGGAGGCACGTGCAGATGTATTTTTCATTTTGCGTCGAAGTATCCCTCTTAGGGGTCGAATTAGAAGGTCCTCAACTGGCCTTTTGATATGAAAATTATTGGGCGGCGGTGGGTTTTGACCAGAGGATGATTCTGCTACAGGACCGATAGGAGCTCCATAAGATTTGGCTCTTGTGGCAAGTTCTAGCATTTCAAATGTATAAATGGTAGAAGATCCTTCACCAGCTGAAGGATGTTGTGAACCATTTTTGCCCCCTTGCAGGGGTTATAGTTGGTTTGCAATAAGATTTTGCTGCTGTTGAGTGGGAAAAGGATTTCTAAGGATAGTGGGGGCCTTACCAGAATTCCTTTTGGAAAGGTATTCTATGCATTCTTGAAGCCGTAGACAATGCCAAGTCATGTGGTCTTCAGCACAGAGTTTGCATGGATATCTAGTGGGTTTATCATTTTCCTTGTCAGTAGGCACAACGACCTTCTATTTAGGTTGGGCTGCTTTGGTGAGTGCTCTTTAGAAGGAGCGGTCTTTTCCTTATTCTTCTCGTTCTTGCCATTAGATTTTTGCGTATATTGGATAGATTTTATCACAGTGGTAGGAAGAGCAGTCGTATTGGTAGAGGGGTCCACTGCCAACTTGGAAATGTGACCACTAAGTTGTTTTGCAACAGCCCCATAGGTTGCGCCGACAATCCCGTCGGCGTGCACTCCAGGCTGCTGAGTGGCGAAAGCATTGGGGTTACGAGGGGCATTGGCTATTATGTCGTAAACAGTGCCAAACTGTCAATATATCAGATCTAAGTGTTGGGCACGACGTATGGATTGGTCTTCTATGACCGCACCACCTAGAGTGACATCTCTAGCAATTTGCGGGAGTAGGGACTTGCAAAACCAATCTGTTAAGAGAAAATCTGGGATGGGAGCTTTGACTAACCTCCACCTACGTCTCCAATCATGAATATGATTAGAGATGTGGGTGGCAATATCCTGATGAAATGAAGTGAGGAGCTCTGTCCCAGTCTCATAGTGGATGGGTAGCTAGAAGTGCTTTAGGAATTCCATGGCTAAAGCGTCAAAGCTGTTTACTGACATGCATGGTAGCTCAATATCCCATCTCCCTGCGTTGCTAGTGAGGGTGCGGGGAAAATGACGTAACCGGACACTATCATCCACCATAGATTTTGAAACACACCAGAGAGGGTAGGTCGTGATATGGGTGCCCGGATCCTCCCCTTGTTTTTCATCGAACTTTGGGATGTTTCTTGGTATTTTATGCGGGATCGGTGGCCATTGTAAGTTGTGATAGATGGGGTTGTTTGTCAACTTGTATAAGTCAGGTATATACAATGTTGCCAAAAAAGGCAGTGAGTTAGGTGCCCTTGACTCGAACCATGGTTATGACGGATGACTTGAAGAGCTTTGTGCTCCTCCCATCATTCGGTTCCCCATATTATACATGGGTTGTGTGGTGTAGTATTTGCTTTGAGGTATGGTGTTGTACAATGGATTTCCATGAGGATTTTGATACTGGGGTATGAAATTGCCCCCAGTATAAGTGGTGCCACCTTGACTCAATTGAAGATGTGAGTAGGGTGCCCCCATGGACTGGTTGGGAACCCCTTGAGGATTCCTACCCTACACAAAACTAACCATTTGTCCTTGATTGATAGAGGGAATTCTCATGTCAATTAGCGACTGACCATGCATGCCTGAGAATGGAGGGGGAATTGTTACGTTCCCTACTAGCATGTGCATATTGGGAACCCCCTTAGGTATATGAATTTGGGGGTTTGAACTGTATATTGGCAACTGACCATGTTGTTGCTAAATGGGAACCGTGCCCATAGTGTCACATTGAGTGTTATAAGGAGCACTATATGTGGCACTTATTGAAGGTATGCAGTTTGGCACCATAGCGGTGGAACCCAACAGCTACTGGGTTCCACTCATAGAGGGTGTCATGTGAGTTGTTGTACCTGCGACAAATGAGATAGCGGGATTTGCCATTACTGGTGTTGTGGTGACTGTTGACTAGAGGAGTGGTGAAGGAACAAAAGTGTCCCTAAAGTTCCACAACCCATTAGTCGTCGACTGGATAGATGGAAATGTTCCAACTACCGAAGTAGGAAGTACAAGTAACACGGGAACCAAGACAAGTTCCAACGGATTCATGAGCGGAGGGTTAAAGGGAGGAAGAAATCCTTCGGCAAAGAAATCCTCCGGAAAATTTGAATCGTCAGTTGTCCAAACAAATCCTGTGTGAGATCTAGGAGACTAATCCCCTGAAGATGGGGAATCCAGTTTAGTGGAACTTGACAAATCTTCCATAATGAGTGGAGGAAGTCCTAATAATTGTCTGGAGTGACGACGAGGGCTGGATGTGGCCACAGTGACCATTAATTTTTATCAATAAATTTTATCGTGATATTAATAAAGTCTCCAATGATAGCACTCAGGTACCTAAAAAATATAAAAAATACACTAAATGGATCAATCAACAAACATAGGGAAATTACCTCGTCTGATAAGCACCAACCATTGGAGATGAAACCCAGTATCTCAATGAATAATAGAGAATGATGGCCAATGTATGGTTACGGTTACTCTAGAGCTTTGCCCGAACCTCAGATTGAGGGGCCAAGTACTCTTGTGAAGATGAGCACCCTCACGAAAACTAAAGACAAAGTAGATTCGTCCGTGTTATGTACCAACACAGCTCGTCGCAGTCACCTTGTGTAAGTCCCTATAAGTTTCGCCACTAGAGATACCTCATATTACAGACACCACCGAGGGGGGCATAGTCATAGACAACACACTGTGTGGGAAGGATACCTAAGTCTCTGACTCAGTTCTGAAATCCCCAAAGGGACCCCCAATACATAGAATGCCCAAAGTATTTGTAAGAGAAAGTAGGCTACCTTCAATTACAATCCGATGTTGTCTCATATTTCACTCCACTTTTACTAGAGTGGTCCCAGTAGTATGAGTGCAGAAGGAAATTTTTGCTCGTTAATGACACTAGTTTTGGTTTTGGACCTTGGGCAGTTCACTCACATGTTTAACCCAAGATCCTAGCCTAGCTAATGTTGGTTTTCTTGAAAGGGTTATTGATTGATTTTTATGTAAATTTTATGTGTACTTGATTATTGTCTTCAGTATGGGAGTTGATGTATGAAATATGGTGAGACTCTTGACTCAATAAATCATGCAAAAACAATTCTCTAAAAAAAAATTCAATTTAATGCAAATAATTTGTATTCTACATATTCATATTTTTCACATATTCATAGTTTCTTCCACGCATCTATAGTCTTTCAACACATGCATAACCAACAGATTCTTTTCCAATATTTCCTAACAACTACTCGAAACCAAAATGAAGCAACTTATAACTAGTTAAATAGAAGGATGAATGCAAATTGTCCATCTTTCTTTCAGAAAAAATGATTTTAAGAGAGAAAAACCAAAACTTTTTTCCTAAAAATAAATTTCTAGGACACTTATTTTGCTGACATAATACAGTTACAGATCTTATTTCAGCCAATGAGAAGATTTCCTATCCCTTTTGGTCCATAGACACTACGAAAAATCAAGGTAATGGGAGACTAACGCTCTATAACAATGGCTATAGAGAGTTAGTAGGCTCACTAATGCTCCCTGTGAATAGGCACAGTGATTTATAAATCCCTGTGTAGCCTGCTAACCTACGTTAGTGTGGGAAATCTATCAAAAAGAAGGTTTCCAAGATCATTTTCTGAGATGAATGTATACTAGTAAGATGCAGCAAGATATTTGGTGGATCATAAAAAGGATTGCTAAAGAATAGGGAGCTCTTAGAAGGAAGAGGGAACAAAGAAGAGTCTGGGTAAACCAAGAACTAGATGTATAGTCCCCAGCGGAGTCGCCAATTCTACTATGGGGTAAAATTCACGGTGTATGGAGAATGAAAACTACCCTCAAAGGCCTTCACATCACCTTAGACAGACTGTAAGATTATCTGCAGATGCTACTAAGTTATACACATGTTCATCTATCAATATCAATTAATAAACTATGGAAGGAGGATTACCTCAAGTCTCCTTCTAGATTTGTTTGGAGATCTCAATGCAACCAAGAAGAAATCCTTCAAAGGTGGCTCCAAATCAATTCCTGCACAAAGGAAAGGCAAACAAAATCACTGCATACAACCTTGAAAACCAAATTATGAATGCACAATGAACATATATTTGCATACAACTAAACTACTCATCTAAATAAGTATTGAATGCACAAATTAATGAACAATGTTACCAACACCATGGAGTAGGGAACACAACTGTAGTTCTGTATTAATAATGGAAGAATGATTACAACCATCTGTTATATCAGTCTTCCTTTGCCCCTTCCGCTTCTCTCTCTATTTCTTCTAGCTGACTTCTTCAAGTATGTAATAGTTCACAACAGCTTAGTAGGCTATCCTTTCAAAAGCTCTGACCTCTTTCACAATGACCCTCTCATTGCTTATATAGCAATCAATTTAGGGTTTCCATGTTCCCCATAGAGTTCACTAGGGAAAAAGAAATGAACTTGCCCTAGTTTTTAGCTCTTTCCCATTTTCCTCCTTTTTGAGATTGGAATTTCCCCAAATAGTTTGATTTTTGGATGTTTCCTTATTTTTCTTGAGAAAATTTAGGGACAAATATCTAGATATTTGTGTGTCAAATCGTTCGTTTGACCATTGGAACTTCCCTTAGTTTCACTAATGCTGCGCCTAGTCTAACAACTTGAGTTAGTAGGGTCACTAACGCACCCTTAAGCTTGGTAACAAGCTTTATAAAGCAGGTTTTCAGTGTGAAACCAAAGTTAGTGTGGAATCAAGGCTTGCAATTGTGGTCTTTGCTTTAGTAATCTTGCCTTTCACCTCTGAGTTGATGAGGAGGTCATTTTGTTTTATAACAAAAGGTAAGAAAGAACAGATATGCAAGTTAAAGAAGTCTCTTTATCAGTTAAAATGGTCACCAAGGATGTGGTATCAAAAATTTGATACATTTATACGGGGACTTGGCTTCGCCAGAAGCAAAGAAGATCATTGTGTGTATTTTTAATTAATTGGTGACCATTTTATTTATCTTGTGTTGTATGTGGATGATATGTTGTTGGTTGGAAATGACAAAAAAAAAATCCAGGATTTGAAGACCCAATTGTCCTCCAAATTCGACATGAAAGATCTTGGTGCTGCAAACTATATTTTGGGCATGGAAATTAAAAGAGATCGGGCAAAGAAGAAGCTTTGTTTAAACCAAAGGATGCATGTTGAGACAATACTATAGAGGTCCAATATGAAGTATACTAAAACGGTGAAGGTTCCTATTCATGTAGATGTGAAGTTATCTGCTGAACAGTGTCCCAAGACACAAGAATAGGAAGAGGATATGTCTCGTGTTCTATACGCAAGTATAGTGCGTAGCCTGATGTATATGATGGTCTCTACTAGACCCGACCTTGCACATGTAGTGGGAGTATTGAGCAAGTTTATGTCGAAATCAAAGAAGGAGCACTAGATAGTAGTGAAGCAAGTTTTCAGGTATTTGTGTGGCACTAGTGATTATGGTTTATGCTACTAAGGAAGACCAGGATTGGATAGAGTTTTGGATATTCATGGCTTTGTTGATGTAGACTAGGCTAGAGATATGGATCAGAGAAGATCTACAAGTGGGTATGTGTTTAACCTATTTGGAGGTGCAGTTAGTTGGATGAGTAAGAAACAATCTGTAGCGGCACTATCAACTACAAAGGCAGAATACATGGCAGCCACTCATGCAAGCAAGGAATTAGTTTGGTTGCAGAGATTGTGTTCAAGTATGGGTTAGTACAGGGAGCTATAAGGATAGACTGTGACAGCCAAAGTGCAATTTTCTTGGCAAAGAACCCTGCTTATCATTCAAAGACAAAGCACATTGATGTTCAGTATCACTTTGTGAGGGATATGATAGAAGACAAAAAGGTGTTGGTAAAGGTGGACACTTTGAAGAATACTGCAGATGCATTGACAAAATCTATGAGCTCTGAGAAGTTCTCTTGGTGTTGAGAAACAATGGGCGTTTCAGGGCTGGAAAAATGACTAAGCTCTCCTGTGGCCCCCTGTGGAAAGAAAACAACAAGTGGGAGATTGTTGGGTTGTGTTATATTCTTTCCACATAGTTAATAGGGGGTTTGAGGGGTACCCGTAACCCCACTTTATGGGGTCCGGGGCAGCGCCCGGAAAATTTTGGTTTTGGACCCTATGTTAGGTTGGGCGGACCCACCTATGGTTTTGTGCATGATTTTCGCACATGTTTTTTGGACGCGATGGTTTTCGGTCCATGGTTTTGGACGCGATGGTTTTCGGTCCATGGTATTGTATGCTTCGGCATGTATAAATATGTATTGTAACATTGAAAGGAATATAATGAAAAATCAAGCTGGTAGTCCCGGTTTTGAGATCTAGTGGGAAATCTTTGTGTTTTATGTGTTATGCTCTCGCATTGTTTATTTTTCTGTGATTTAGAATTCGTATGCAGGTAATTTCTGTACGGGGTTAAAACCTACACATGTCTTTTCCATGGGTTGGCTTACCCACTGTGTAGCTTAACTTAACACATCACACATCCATCACACTTGCTTACCGGTCGCTCGTTGCATGTCCACCCATCGGTCGCCCGTCTCACGTTCACCAATCAATCGCTCGTCACAATGGGCATGTGTTTTCCCAACATGAGCATGCCCACTATACAAGTACATCCACCTATCGCACTTAACTGAACACCACTTCAAGTCAACAAACACACTCCACCCAAGTCAGTCCAACAGGGGTGCTTGTCCCACATGGGCGCGCCCACTACAACTTGGTCGCACATCTTTGAATTTAGGTCCTGACATCCTCCCCCACTCTAAATAAGGTTGTCTTCCTCAGCAAAACCATCATCATCAATACATCTAAAAGTGTCACTAGCTACAACACCCAATGTCCATGCTGCCCAAATCTTCTCTCCATCACACAAATCTCCACCAAGGCTCACGACTCCATAAAACGGGAAAGTCTCCTCAATCCATGATCATCAACCACATCTGTTGCAATCTCCATGTTGCCCTATCATGGAAGGTTGGCCCCTCCAATTCAAGATACATGCTACCACAACAACATATATCGTGTTGACTCATCATGTGAAATCTCTGCCATGATACTCCATCCCAACGCAACCTATCTCAGTAAAATCTTGATATATCTCTGACATAGCTCGATGCATCACTAGCCCCCATGGCTCAAACTAGTTGGGTGATGAGTCCAACTATCATGTCCAATCCATGAGAATGCTCCTCCTCATGCCACTATTAGTAGTTTCTCTAACATCTTATCATAACATCAACTTGATCAAGAATCCATCCCACCTCTATCAAATGTAAAATAATCCATGCCCAAGTCCATGAAGTAGTCTCCATATCATCTTTAACATGTTTTCATCGGCGCTAATGTCTATGTGCTTCCCATGGTGATGTACCAAACAGCTACATCCATCTAAGCATCATCATCTATGGGTGAGAGGTCCTTCTCAATTCAAACAAGAACTCCTCCTATCAATCCATCTCTCAATGTGCCATATCTAGGTCCATGAAGAAACCTCCATCTCACCTGCAAGATGCCATCCATCAAATCTATTAAAGGGGCAAGTCTACACCTACCTCATCATCTTTATTATGTGTTACCCATGGTCATAAACTAGTTAGCCATCATGTACATTAAAAGTGGTTAAGTCTCATCTCATCCCATGCACAAGTACTCCCACTAAGGCATCTCCATCATTGCAACTCCATCAACTCCAAAGTGTCTTGTCCCTATCATATCTATCAAGTCACTCCTTAAAAACACACCCCATAAATGTGTCCAAGGTATGGATTCCATACAACATCAAATTCAAGTACACCTCGGACCTGTGCTCCTCAATGAACTAGATACTCCAAGACCACTATAATATGAATTCCTCATTAGCTGCAACTCTCTCAAGTCATCCTGAACTCCCATAAACCATCTCCATCCAACACTTTAGTAAGCATACCTGTCTCAGTCTCAAATTCCATCACAAGCTACCTTTTCCCTCTCGGTCATATGAATACTCCCATAGGTTTCTCATAATCCAATCATGGTCTCATTCTAAAAGGGTGCACAGCATCCCATTGGTCCATTTACAAAATGTCTCTATGTTGCATCAGCAAGTCCATCTGCACAACATCCCTGCCTTGACACTCCTCCTTAGATGTCCATAAGTGACATATCCATAAGTGCTCCTGCATAATGTCCCTATACGAAGTCTATCATTATCTCAACTATCCAACTCGATGTCCATGACTTCAGCTACCCATTGTCCACCCTAGTAGACACATCACAACTTTGTCCATCACATCCTTGTTCTCAATCAGGTTTAGTGCCCTCAGTCACCCAAACCTCATATCACATCATATCATAGGTTCCTTCCATCATTGCTTCCGCCCCCACTAAAGGTCCACCAACACTGCCTCTTGGTCTCCACCATGAAGAAGTCCACCCAACTATCATGTATCAACTCTGGTGTGGCTTGTATGCAATCTATCAATGAGTCATGGTAGACACTTAGCCAATTCTCCACTCAGATAAACATGACTCATCGATCGCAAAGCTCATCATGTTCCTCCCTTATCACAAGCATTTCACCTTCTACCATAAGGTCACAAATTGCCCTAATAAGTCTTGCAACAATCAATGTTTCTTGCTTCCTCAATACATAAGGTCTCATCATAGTCATCCATGGAAAAGTTATCCATCGCATTGGAAAACTTCCTTTTCCCATCCCTACATATGGCCCATCCTCCAAACGATCCAATGAAACACAAGCAATATGAGTACTTACATCTTTACAAGGTCTCTCCATACGAGTGCCTCCTATCATCAATGTCTGTATCGTGCATAAAATTGGCTCAACTTGGGCAATCAAAGGTGCCTCAAGATCTTCCTCTTCCATAGACACACATGCAACATCTTCTTCCTCATATATCACGACTTCTTCCTCATCACAATTTGCAGCTTCATCCTTCTCTTTTTCCCAACTAATTCGAAGAATATCTCCTTTAAATTTCTTCTCCAAGACGTCAAGTTCAACTTGAACTTGTGGGTTCTCTTATTTCATATCCCTCAACTTGTATAAGGTTAGCAAGAGCCTCCCATGGCATTCTTCCCAACTTGTCATGTCTTGTCATTCATCTTGGCCCAAGCTCAATGCTTCACCACTACTCAACTATATCGTGCTTTGGTCCCTACATCGCACTACGACCAACTACAAAGTGCTTCAGCTTCAATACCAACTGCAACTAATGTCATCGTATCTCTGCTTCAAATCCTAATAACAAAATCCCACTTTCTACAAAAAGAGCTCTGATACCATTTGTCACGCCCCTATCCTAGTGGTATTCTTCCAACCACACATAGGCGAGTGCGACATCACCATAATTTTTCTTTTCACTAATACTCAAGCACATGGACTACACCTATTTCAAAACTTAGTCAATTTTCCAATAAATGTTCACAATGCAGCGGAATAAACATTGATTATATCTTCTTCAATTAATCTTCCATCAATATGTAACGGAAATCATAGCACAAGTATACACATATAGTTGGGAGCAGAAACTACCATAAAGTATTCCCAATAGTTTATAATAACTTCAATAATGTATAAATACAATATTTTAGAAATATTTTCCATGTCCACGTAGCCACCTGCACACCTTGCCAAGTTTTCCCGAGTTGTGAAACATTGCCACTTGTCTGCACTATCTCTGCCGGAAATCCCAAAGTTATGTTTCCCAAAGTCATGTAACACCTCACCATTCAGACGTGCCCAACTTGTCTGTTCCCACCAACTCGTTCATCTATGCCTGGCTCCTGCATTCGGTCGTGCACAACACTTCGTTCAGTCATGCCCAGACTTTCATTCAGCTACGCCCACCTCACTAGACAACCACACCCAATATGTTTAGTTGTCTGCATGTTACCACAGTCATGCAGCTTAGCGGCACTCACAACACATTGTTTCCTCCAATAACCAGACTCATTGTGCAGCCTTGCCCACTAGGCAGGTGCATTGCCCAAGCCTTTGTCGATGGCACTACCTACCTGCACGCTGCCTACGACCATGGGGGCTTCACTCAATGAACCTCTGACATATCACATTCGATCATGGAAGATTAAACAATACCCTTAATTTTAGTGCATATTGGAAAATAACTCTAAAAATCATTTTATTTAACCCCCTACCAATATAAACCCAATACACCTTCCCAATTTAAAAAACCCCTTCTTTCACTAGATATTGTAGGTATCCATTTTTTCATTAACATTTTTTATACCTCTTTATATTTTTTCATTAACTTTAAACTCCATTTTTATACCTATCAATATAAAAATCCTTTACCCTCTATATATCCCCCAATATATTATGTCATTTTTTCCTCATTATATATCCCCCAATATGAACCCATGTGCTATAGTATTGCTCCCGCAGTGAAACCCCCGTGCCTACGGCCTACCTGCTTGCATATGGAACCCGACCTGTGACTCAACTTCAGTAAACATCCTTTTCCGTCGGCCTTGTTCGTCCCTTTTCTTTTTTGCTTTGTTTCTTGTGTTCGAGCAAGTTGCTTGGTTGCCTTCCAAGATTCAACTCAACTTCTACTCATACACACTCCATCCAAACCTAATATGTCCAAAGCCATGTCTCTTGGATTGCCCATGGGTCAGCCTGCCCATCCATCACCACAAGTCCATCACACTTGCCTATCGATCACCCGTCACATGTCCACCCATCGATCGCTCGTCACACGTTCACCCACCGGACACTCATTGCAATGGGTGGGAGCTTGCCAAACACAGGCATGCTCACTATACAAGTGTTTCCACCCATCGCACTTAACTGAATGCCGCTCCAAGTCAACACACGCACTCCACCCGAGTCAGTCCAACATGGGTGCCTGTCGTACATGGGTGCACCCTCTACAAATTGGTCGCACATCTCTAACTCGGGGTCTTGACAAAGTGAACCTCATGCAAAGAGGCCCTCGCAGGAAGTCCATAGATATATATATATATATATAATATAATATATATATATTAATATATATATTATTTTTTTTTACTTGTGTTTTTCTTTACGACCATGTATTCCATTTCAAGTAACATAACTTTCGACTTTAAAATCCTATTTCTTAAATGTTATTAATAAAAAGTAAATAAAATAATGCAGCTCATTAATTATAATTCGGTAAAGGATTATAATCTATTTGTGAATTTTTACTTGAATACAATATGAATCACAAAAGCCTAAATTCAAGGATTATAATGGTTAAATCTATGACCCCTAAATTATATTTAGAACATAAATTCTTACTAAACAATAAAACTATATTAATTTTTTTTAATATAATTGAAGTAAAATTACGTGGTGTTGTACTATGAAACAACCCCCCATTTATAAAAAAACAATAGCTAGGATTAGAGTTGTAAATGGAGACCCTTTTATTTTTTTAGGCTTAGGATAATAAAACCCTAACTCTAAGAAAATTCCTAGAAACACATTGCAAAACTAACTAAGGATGAAATCTATATTGCAAATCGCAAATCACACTTTTCTGCATGACCATCTTAAAAAATGTTACAAAAGTACGAGATGTGATTAGGTCTCCTGCTGTGATAACATCACCTGGTCATTTCGTAATCGCATTTCGCACTTCACATAGTTCGCAAAAAACTTGACCATGCCATTAGAACAACCACAAACGATTTGTGAAATGTGATATTGTGATCTCACGATCGCATTTCGCTTAAGATATCTGGTAATGCTATATTGTATCCTTTTTAAGACTGCGATGCACGTTTAACTCCAGTAAAACCTATGGAATAATTATGTTTTAAATGCTAAAACAAACAAGTTGATAGGTCATTAAATATTTAGCGGCATGAGGAAGGATAATCATTTTCCTAGTTATGGGCAGCTATAATCGAGTATCTCATTAAAACCTTTCTCATAATGCAAAGTCATTTCACAGAAGTTTTCAATCTTAATTGCTAAATATCGTTTGCACTGATATATCTTGTCTATCTCACGAAAGTGACAAAAGACATGCCCCTTAGAAAGGTGATGCAGAAACAAAGAAAACAGACCATTTTTGAAGCTGAGTTTACAAAAATGGTTCTTATCTTTGCTAATACAGTTTGTGACGCTGCTAGAGGCACAACATCTTGGGAAGTAATTTACAATAGGCTGGAGGATGAGTGTCCTAAAATCACTATTACAAGAGCAATAGTTGATTCTTGAAATGCCTTCAAAACTCCAATTTAGAGATGCTTCCTTTTCATTCCTTCATAGGATAGGAGCAAGGGATAAAATCCTCCCCTATACAAATATGATTAGGTGGGTGATTGAAAACGTTATAATTGAAGATAGGCAGTTCAAGAATTCAAAGATGGAGCTAATTGGGTCGTTCAGAGCAGAGGATATGAAGAAGATGTACCACATACCTAATCCCCATGATATATATGACAATACATTTATGACTAAATTTGTAAAGAAAAATCTATACCCCTTCAAGCTAATTCAGGGTTGGAGGGTGTTTGACAACAAACTCAAGTATGAAAAATTGGGTATGTATGCTATAGCCTCTTTGGCAAACCCCTACAACTATGCAATAGCCATGTTATGTAGATTGTATGGGCTACCAAAAAATACTAAGTTTTCAATTGAATGGATTCCTTTCATTGATGCATGTGTTAATTCCCATATCATGAATTGGCATTCCATCCTATCTAAAAACCTATCCACCACCATTACTGAATATTGCCAGAAGAATGTCTCCTTCTCATATAACCTCCCTCCCTTCTATTTTAGTGCCTATATTATAGATTTTATATGTTTTTGCACAACATTTCCAACCATGGTTAGAAATGGACGTTACAAGATCCATACCCAATCTATCTTAGTCATAAACAAATATGGGAGTCACATTACATACCTCACTTCTATAAGATATTCCATGTTGTTGTGTTTCCCCTACATCAAATGATTTTTAATAAAAAAGCCCCTAGGTTCTCCCAAGAAGCTGCAGCAGACTTGCTTATTGTTGGAAAGTATTTTATTGAAGACTGGTTCACCTATATTAGGGTTTTTGGTAGCACATCTGATCCACATGTCCTTCCTCTATATGTTTCTGATAAGTTATTAGCAAGAGAGATTTCCTACCAAACTGTGGGAAAGGGCCTGACTAAAGTTCTAAAAGACGGCAAGAAGTAATTATGGCCCATTTTCCCTGTCAAATGTGATTCTTTTACTTTAACCAATTTTGTTCATGCCACTAAGGAATCAGCACAAATGGAAGCCCTTAGGCTTCAAACATTTCCCAAGAGGTAATTTGATCCAAACAAAGTGGCATACAATGTCACTACTAGAGTTAAACTCAAGCCATACAATCATGATGATAATCATTTTGAGGATTTGTTACAGTTAGTCGTATCCTTCGAACAAACGTTCGAATGGGCAAAATAAAATCTGAAACCTGAAGATTTTCAAAGATTTCAGGAATTTAGAGATGAGAGGCTTTGGGGATCCCAATAGATCTATTAAAACCCGAGGATAAGACTACTCCAAGTGTCACTATTGATAGTGGAGGCCCTAGCTCTCAAATAGACTCGCAAGTAAACACTAACAAGACACCAGACATAGGGAAGTCCCAAGATGCCGACAACATAGCTGAGTCCAACAGAAAGTTCGCTGAGAGGCAAGTGATGATCACCCCAGCTACGAAAATTTGTTCAGAGATCAAAGGCGGTAGTTTGGAGCAGGAGTGGGATCAGTTTAATCATAAATTGCAAGGCACTCCCAAAGCCTCAAATGCCCAAGAAGCAGAGGAATTCAAAACGCCTCTACATGTTCAAAAGGATACAAAGCCCAATTATGCCGACAAACAATATACACCTATGGAGGAACAAGAAACAACATCCCAGCATACTGAAATTATCCCTACTTTACCCACATTGGAGATTTTGCTCTAAGTGACTGAAATACCTCCACTTGATGTTTTCTATATCCCTCTCCACAAGGTTGTAGTTAGAAGGAAGAGGAAAAGGAGAAGGGTAGATGCACCTAAATTCCCACCTAGAAACAATCCCATGGACGTGATCTAGAAGGCCATTTCTTTCAGTCCAGTCAAGAACTTGACTAGACTATCACAGTTCATGGGAGCATATGCATTGGCCACTATGGACAAGGCCACTGAGGTCTCTACTCTACTAAGGGAGAAAGAGGAGATAATTGCACATCTCAAACGAGAACTTGAGACATAGAAAGCAAGCAAAACAGGCAAGTGGTGGAACAACTAAAGCAATTGCAGCAAGACATGGGGGTTTTAAAATTTAGCCATGAGGCTGATATATCAGCCAAAAATATGAAACTCCAGGAAATGTAGCAATCCATGGAAAGATACAAGGATGTTCCCACTACTGAGGAGTTCATCAAAGAGGCCTTGGAATTAGATTCCCTTCTGGTGAGACAGCAAGCGTATTTCTGCCAAAAGATGTTGCATAGTACTCCCTATCTGATTACTAGTGACCAGTTGATAGACAAGGCAATCGACTAGAGAACAGAGTTTAATGATTTAAACACCAGAATTTCTGAGTTCATTGAGTGGTAGGAATAGAAGATGGAAGGAAGGCCAATCTACCTAATATTGAAGAAACTCATAAGGACATTCTCTTTATAGATTGGGATGCCAAAATCAAACAGGCTGAAATAGCAGTTGTAAGGGCACCGGGAGTATCAAAGAACATCGTCAAAGCAATGAACCGCATCTTATTTTCCACAAATCTCATCAAGGAAGGAAATACGAAAGAAATTCTTGATTTAATTGCTCTATATAAATACTGGCAAGAGAAGACAGGTATTCAGAGAGAGGCAATTGCGAAATTGACTACAACCAATTGGGAGTCGTATTAGAATAAGCTAGTTAGAGGAATTGCATTGTAGAATAGATCACTTAGATTATCATTAATCAATTGCAAGGCACTCATAAACCACCCACTCTCATCTTAAAACTCACACTAGGAAATTGGTCCCATTATCCCCAGTCGGAACCACCACTTTAAACGGAAAAGGAGTTGTCTTAAGGTCCAAATTAGGTGGTTATCCCCCATGTTTCGACAACAGAACTTTGCAGCCACAATAGTTTGGCGCTAGAAGGATGGAATTCAACTGTGAATGGCAGATGAAGCTAAAAATCATTCGAAAATTATTCATAAGAGTCAAAACCTCTCTACCATTTCTACACCTCAAATTCGTTCAGAATCCCTGATTGGAAGTCTGAAGTAGTATAAACATCTCTCTCCTCTCCTGAAGTAGTAAGGAGACCACCTTCCCTAGATTACACTCCTGAGTCTTCAAAATTTCATTCTTTGATATAGCAATTCGAACAGATATCCATTTCTGTAGAGAAATTACGAGACCTGAAGTATCTAAAGAGAGTGTTACCTCCTTATTACAGCAAACTGCATATTCACTAGACTACAAAGTGAGAGACTTGGGGTTACCCCTTCCAAGTTCCCCATTCCTCCATGACTTAGGAAAGTCACTTCATCAGCATCTGAATCTGATACTAGCAAGATCACTTCACCTTTCCATCCATTTACTCCTCCATCCACTTCTATCTAATCGACAACTTCTCAAACATCCACTTCTCCAATTAGTACTACAATTATTAGTACTAATCCAGTAGTAAGTTCTTCACTGTCTATACCTACTTCTTAACCGACCTTCCCAATTTCCCAGTCCCCAACTCAAATTATGGCCAATCAACCTTGGACAAATCATGGTGATGTTCTAGTTGCAAATCCAAATGCACTCCCAACAAACCTAGAAAAATGGATGCCTAAGTATAATCTTGACGATGCTCTCTTAGCCGAAGTACATCTAAATAATTTTATGTTAGCCATGAATCTCAATGGGGTTTCACATGGAGATGTTGTAATCGGACTGTTACCTTATACTTTCCAAGGATCTGTTGGGTCTTGGTACTTTTCACTCCCAACAGGTTCAATTAGAGACTGGGATACTTTGCAAGAAGTGTTTCTTGCAAAATTTGGTGATGATAGGACCATAGCATCCTTGATCAATGATATTTCTAATTTAAAAGCTAATCCAGATGAAAAGATCAAAGATTTCAACTCCAGATTTAACAAATTGCTAAAAAAAATCCAAACTTCCTTTAAACCTATTGTAGATGTACAAATATAATGGTATATATCATCTCTGCCTTCTAATTTTGCAATTTTTGTAGATAGAGCCAATAAGTAGAAAACATGAAAGAAGCCCTATCTGTAGAAAGAACAATCATAGATTTTGGAAAAGATATCACAAAAAATGAAAGAAAGACCAAAAAAGTCAAATTAAGGATGACTCTAAGAAGAAGGCTCCAAAACACCTTTGAATCTTGAAGGTCTTCAGAAAGAGTTAAAGACCATGTCCAACGAAATGGTCGAAATTAAAAAACAAGTTGCAGAATCCTCTTCTCCTAAGAAACCTTTTCGATCATTCAAAAGGAACCCTTCTTCTACATCAAAACCCCCAAACACCATATCAAATGCTAAATCTGACCAAGAAGCAGAAGAAGATTCTCCAAACAAAGAGGAAGCTGAAACGGAAGAAGAAATTGAACTTAACAAGATGTGGGATTCTATTCTCCCAACCGAAGAAGGGGCACAAGCAATGCCAGTGACTATAAGAAGCAAAAATTCTCCTGACATGTCTATAACAAATCACAAGCAAAAAGTTACTACTCTTGCAAAGGAGAAAACAATTGCTAAGAAATCTAAGACTAGAGAAACCGATCCTATCCCTCCAGATTCCCCAAATGCCTCAAAAACATTAGTAATCTCTAATCTGGTCGAATACAATATAGTGGATGACATGAAAAAGACTAGAGCTAACATCTTGTTGCACAATTTCACTAAACTCAACTAGTAGCAGAAGATTTTATTAAGAGAATTAAAAGAATTTCCAGTATCTCCTTTTCCATCTGCTGTAGTTACTCAAGCTGCCTAAAATATGGGAAAACCTCCCTCATCCTCAAACAAGGTAGATCCTTCAGATCTAGTTTTGATTGGTGATAGGTTTATTTCTCACGTTCCTCCAGTTTTGCTCACTTATGAACTTTTCAATAGAAACGTTCACAATTGCCATGTTGATTCAAGAGCCTCCTCAAATATAATGCCAAGGGTTATGTGTACCAAATTGAACATTACACCTCAAAAAATTTTACTGCACATAGTTCAGCTAGATAGGACAAATGTTGAAGTCCTTGGAGAAATAGCCTCGGTTTCAATTAGGCTTTCCTCTAATAAAAAAGTTTCCCAAATAATTGATATTCTGGTAGCCGATATCATTGAATTGTATGGTTTAATTCTCAATAGGGACTAGTCTAAAAAGTTGCATGGTTATTTCACAACTGATTGGTCTCACGTACGGTTTCCATACAATTGTAAGCCTAACAAAATCAGGGTAGACTGAGAGAAATTCATGAAATATACGGTTACCGACTGTTACACAGTAATTTGTCACTATCCTCATTTCAGTCCTTCTGCAGTGTCATGTGTCAAATAAGCATGTTCATATCCTCCCACTGATATAAGGAGATTAAGAAAATTCTCTCTGCTGCTCAAATTGACCCTCATTCCCTAAGTTTCTGCCTCTTCACGAGTAAAGCCTTAATATATGTGACATTCCCATGTCCATAACGGTCTCATCATGACTCCATCATAGGTGTACATTTGTTTCCTGCAACGGCTGGATTTCTAGACTCGGCGTGAAGTTATGAGTTGTATCCTGCGACGGTGGGTCCACATGCATAGTATCCTCGCGATGTCATCGCAAAGAATTCGTTTACAGCCTACGACGATCTAGATTAGGTGAATTTGTTTCAACAGTCGGCCTTTTGGATGTCTCTAGACCTAATTGTTGGCATAGATTGGGTCACCTTTCCCCTCTTGGTATGATAGTTCTGTCATTTGTGCTACCTTCCTTGAGGATGAGCTCCTTCTTCCACATTTCATGGAGACTCCTTCTCCTATTAAAGCACTCACCTTTTCTATGATCTGCTAGTCCTTTTGGTTGGGCAATGCTGCTAGTGCTTTTGAGTTTGATAGATAGATGGTGTGGGTGTGACAAGTGTGGGATTGTTGATAGCTTGTGGAAAGTTGTGGAGTGCCCTTAACTTTGTGTTAAAGCTTATGAATGAAAGAGAGAGACATTGTATGTTGGGAGATTCATCCTTGAAAAGTGAATGCTTGAGAAACATTCTGGCTAGACCCTCTAAGAAAGCTTGGAACATCAAGACTTGGTTGTAAGCATGCTCTTGATTCGTTATTAATACAATCAATGATGTTTTCCTATGTCTTGTATGTAATTTACTTGATATCTCGTGACTTCTTGACTTTATGAGTAAATAGATCATTGTTGTTTACTGGTTACGTGCTTTGCTGTTTTTCCTTTGTGTTGTTTCAGGTTAATCACTCATTGAGTAGAAGGAAGCAGAAGCTAGAGCAGTGCAACGGAACTTCATCGACCACCGGTTGAGGTAGGCCTCCAACGATGACTGTTTAAGGAAATCAATTGTTGATCTGTCTTTGTTGTGACTAGACCCACTCTAGTGCTAGAGGGGTTGCCTCTGTCCCAGAGGGAACACTTTCCTGCATCACACCGACCTCAAGGGAAGCAATGAACCTATTGCTTTCACTAATAATATCATTGGAAATTATTCAGCCGAGTCCTCTTTAGGATCCTTTAATGCTCAAAGGTCTCCTTTTTAGATAACGATGTAGTCTCCCAAACTGAATTTTTTTCACAAACTGATCCTTCCAAATGTCTAAATTTATTAGATAAATTTTCTAATAACTCTCTATTCTAGACTCTCTATTTTGACTGTTCTAAATCAAAGGATGGCACAGGTGCAGGATGCATTTTGATCAATCCCCAAGGAGATAAATCCATGCTAGCTTGCAGACTTGAATTCCCGTGCACTAACAATGTCGCTGAATATGAAGCACTAATCCAAGGACTTTATAAAGCCATCAGTATTAACGTTAAATACCTACAAGTCTACTGTGATTCAGAGATAATTGTGAAAAAAGGTGAGAAATATAATTCATTGTGTCTCTGGGAAACTTAAACACTATCAATATTTAGCTCAGAAATCGACTTCTCACTTTTTTGCTTTCAACATATCTTCAATCCCTAGATTACAAAATGCAAGTGCTGACTTACTTGCAAATGTGGCATCCAGGCTTATACCCTGAGAATTTTTTAGTCCAGACATATTTTCAATAGAATTAATATTTAGGCTATCAATTCCCGACAATGTAATAAATTGGAGAGTATTCAACAACGATGTGAATATAGTTAATTTCCTTACATCAGAGGGATCGTATAAAGAACATATCATAGATGAACATGACCATGATCTAGAAATCAAACTTAATCATGATCATAACCCGATCCCAAAGTCTTTGATTAAAATGGAAGATCTTTATGATCTAAAGGATAGATTTAAGAAAAATATTAATTCCAAAACTCAAAGTTCTACTTTCAAATTTGAAGTAGTAAACCTAGGGTCAAACGAAAAAGCTCAAAATGTCAACCTAGGTCTAGGCCTACCATCTGAAGAAAGATCATTCATCAGGTTGTTGAAGACATATAAATAATTTTTGCTTGGGATTATGCATATATCAAAACTTATGATGCCTCTATAATTCAACACATCATACCCATGACTTCAAATGAAAAGCTAGTTCAACATAAGCTTCACAAAATTCACCCGAACCTTGAAATTCAAATCAAATCTGAATTGAACAAGCTTCTAAAAGCCAAAATAATCTTCCCTGTTAGACATTCTAAGTGGGTATCAAATATGGTACCCATAAGGAAAAGGAATGGAGATATTAGGATTTGTATTGATTTTAGAAACCTAAATCAAGCTTGCCAAAAAGATCATTTTCCCTTTCCCACCATGGAACAGATTTTACAATCAGTTGCAGGTTCTGAATTAATGTCCTTTCTAGATGGATTCTCAGGATATAATTAAATACTTGTCCATATAGATGACATATTAAAGACAACATTCAAGGCCAAGTGGGGAGCATATGCCTATCAGAAGATGCCTTTCGGACTCATTAATGTGGGTGCCACATTTCAACGTTTTATGGACATTGCTTTCAGAGGTCTAATTGGTTATTTACTTGGATGACATCACAATCTATTCCAAGGATAGGAACAATGATTTAGATTACCTAAAACACATTTTTGAAAGATGCAAGAAATACGACATTTCCTTAAATCCCAAGAAATCCTATTTTTCTATACCATAAGGAAAACTCCTTGGGTTTATAGTATCTAAGAAAGGAATTTACATTGATCCTAATAGAGTCCAAGAGATTGAAAAAATTTGCCTCCCACACAACAAGAAAAACATGCAATTATCCTAGGCCAAATAAATTTTGTAAAAATATTTGTCCCATATTTTTCACAAACTGTTCTACCTCCTCAAGCGATGATAAGAAAAAATGCAGTTTTCAGATGGAGCAAGGGTGAAAGAGAGTCATTCAATTTGATAAAAAAGCTATTATTAATGCTCCCTCATTAACAACCCTAGATTTTCTCAAATCTTTTGTATTATATACTTTCTCATCTGATACATCATATGCAGTAGTTTTGACACAGCTGAACAATGAAAATATTGAGGCACCTATCTCCTTTTTCAGTTCTAACTTACAAGGCGCCGAATTAAATTATTCAGCTTTAGAGAAACAAGCATTTTCTATTTCTAAAACTCTGAAACATTTCAGACCTTTTCTTATTAAAACCCATAAAAAGATAATTGTACCCTACCTTGCAGTAAAACAACTATTGATCCAAAGAGGAGTAGGGGAGAAAAGAGCTAATTGGGTAGCTGTACTCCAAGAAAATGATGTAGAAATCTAGCCAGCTAAAATTGTCATGGGCCAAGGTTTTTGCAGGATGTTAACAAGAGCTTCCCAATTACCATCAGAAGAAGATCAAGGTAATGAAGTACAAATATATGAGGTAAGCCTCAATGAGACCCAATCACAATATGTTGATTTGAACTTTTATCTAAAAAGTGGATATGCTCCTATGCATCTTAATTATAAAACAAAGCGAGCTTTAAGATTGAATCAAATCAATATGAGCTAGTCAATGATGTATTGTTTAGGAAGAATTATGATTCAATAATGTTGAGATGCCTAGAGAAACCTAAAGCTGAAAATATCATGCAGGAATAACCTGATGGACCAGCTGAAGGACATTTTGGAGGAAATACCATGGCCCACAAAATCCTACATGCAAAACTTGTCAAACCATAGCCGGAAGAGAAAGAAGGCCATCATTCCCTTTACAACTAGTTAACATCTAACTACCATTCGAACAATGGGGATTAGACATAATTGGTGAGATTATTCCTAACTCTTCTAAACAACATAGGTACATCCTTACAACTACTGATTACTTTACTAAGTGGGTAGGAGTTGTCCCATTAAAGATAGCTAATAAATAAAATATTACAGACTTCATTGATCAATACATAATTACCAGGTTTGGCTTACCCTTAGCTTTAATTTTTGATAATGCATCTTACTTTTCTGGAAATACAATGGTAGAATTTGCTCTAAAGAGAGTTTTCAAGTTGAAAAATTAAGCTAATTATTATCCTCAAGGTAATGGATTAGCAGAATCAACAAACAAGAACTTCATTAGAATTATCAAAAGGACTATTGATCAAAATCACAAGAATTGGCACACAGAATTAACATTTTCTCTATGGGCAGACATGATTACTCAAAAATCCTCTATTGGATCATCTCCTTTTGCTTTAGTTTATGGAAAAGAAGTTGTTCTTCCCACAAACGTAGTAATCCCATCTCTTGCCCTAGTGCAATTTATTGATGAAAACTCTTCATCTTCTCTCCAGGCTAGACAATTTCAAATTCTCAAGCTTCAAGAAGAAAGAGAAAAGGCTAAAGCAACCCACTTCCATCCTAAGAAATTAGTCAAAGCTTCTTTTGATATAACTTCTGCTAGTCATACAAATATTGAAGTAGGTGACTTAGTTCTAAAATGGGACAAAGCACACGAGGAAAAGGGTAGACATGCCAAATTCCAAAGACTATGGCTTGGCCCTTTTCAGATCATTGAAAAATTGAACAATCAAAATTTCTTCTACAGGACTTGTCAGGAAAGAAGGATTATTTGCTCGTCAATGGGAAAATTTTGAAAAGGTACTTCTCCTAGGAGATAACCTCTTCCAATTTTGTAACATATTGCTTTCTAGGAAAATAGTGGTCAAATAGTATTTACTTTTAGCTTTTCAAAATAAAATCTTTGGTAACATTTCTATTTTTTGCTTTTATAAGAAAGTGAGAGTTAAAAGGAATAATTAGCACATTTGAGTGCTAAAGTAAACTTCATTTCTTTGGAAAAACCTGATTTTGCTTAAAACATTTATTTCACAAACAAACTCCTATCTTTATAGAATATGAAGGTTTTGTTATCAGTCAAGAAAAGAATCTTTAACCTAGTAAATATTTTTGCAGATAAGCATCTTAAAAACTCTATCATTATCACCCAAAACTCTCAAAAGAGCCAATGATCCACCCCATCTTTTAAAATTTTCCTTTTTCAAAGTGTAACTCTAAAATATAAAAAATTTAAAAGATAAAAAGTCTCATTACGAGCTTGTTTACCATGTTCATAGGGAAGTGATTAAACTGATATTACCAATACTACATACCAAACAGGGTAATAGCTAATGGTCTCAATCAAAAGACAAGGGGTCTCATCAAGATCCAACTTGTTCAGTTCAGTTACAACCATTGACTGGCATTTTCATTAGTAGGTTACGACACCTAGACAATGTCTTTTAAGAAACCAAGAAAGAGCAAAATTACATTCAAAAAAGGAAAAAGAGGACAAGGTCCATGTTGAAATATGGCAACAAGAATATTCCAATTTAATTTGTCCTTGAATTAAATTGTGAATTAAAATTGAATTTAATCTTAACATCTACTTGGAATTAATTAATTAATTAATTTTAAATTAATTAGTTGGAGATATTTGATGAGCCCCGAATTGGGTAACTTATTGGGCTCATTTTGCCTAATTGTCCTTGTTCAATCCTCCATTTTTCATATATTATGCATGTTTTTTTAGTATGTTTATTTCATTTGAACGAATAAGGGTGGTCATTCTACCTAGGAGGCTAATACATGGTTATTTCAGGTTTTTTGGACAAATGTTGGAGCAAAACCAAGCAATCATGGGCTAGGCGACAGCCAAGCTTGAGGTGAGGATTCATAGGGGGGTTGTCTCTGACATTAAATGGCCCTTCCTCAGGATCTCCACCCTCAACACTGAGCTCACAGACCACCAAAACGGATCCTAAAGTTAGCCAAGCAGATTTGGGAAGAGTGTCTATCTACTAGCAGTTGGGACAGCCGATTCCCTTGAATTTAGGAGGCCTGCTAGGCCCCTCGTAATGTATAAATAAGAAGGCCTCAGCCTTCGTAGTTTACTTTTGGAACTATTGTATTTTTTGCACGATAGTGTTGTCACTTTCAGCTCGTTTTCTTGTAGCCATTGTGCTATAGCTTTCTTGTGATGACTATTTTTTGATAATGACATGTAGTCCTATTTGGTATCAGCTCTGAGTTCTTTATAGGAGCCGTAGCTCTTAGGGTTGGGCCCAACCTGAGAGCCAAGGCCTCCTTTATGTATCATTATTTCTCCTTTATGCATTTGCAAAATCATTTCTATTAGGTAGATTAAATTGTGCTGATTAAATAGGTCACTGTTGATGGTTAGAAAGGCTTTTGATGTTTAGATTAATTTGGTAGGATATCAATAGGGAAAAAGCTTTAGAAATAGTCCAATGAGCACCTTTGGTTTCACCTCTCCCTCATAGGATCAGGGGCTGGGATCAAAGTAACCTTGTTGTCCCAAACAAAAACACTATTTTTGCTTTGCCATGCAATCACTAGTGTACGGTTTTCGTTTGCAGAAGTTGGTTACATGTTCAGATCTTTGAATGCTTCGTTGCATAGTTAATATACATGGTTTCCTTGCAAATAAATCTTTTGTTCATTCGCTTTACTGTTAGCTAGATCAGATTAGGTTGGCATAACTAGGTCTTTGATTTCTTGCAAGTATTTATTGGTTCAGTTGCAAATATAAATTGCAGAGCACCTGTATCACTTCTTCATCCACCCAAACTTCATCAGACCCATTTTTTCCATCCCTAACTCTGTTTCTTGCCTCACGTATTTCATTTTGCCCACATAACCCTACCTTTTTGTGCAAACATTGCTTCAGCCCTCTTTGAACAAATTCAGCTATCTACATCTTCTCTCAACTCCATCCACCAGTCCCTGGACCACTTCAAACCCCTATCCTACCTCCATACCGACTCCTACATCTTTCCTCACCCATCCATCCACCAATATCCCATTTCTGAACATCCTATAGAAATTTCTGAACATCCTGTAGAAATTCCTGAACATCCTGTAGAACCCCTGCAGACTTCCTGTAGAAGCTCTAAAATGAGGTTTCTTGAAAGCCAAACTCTGTGAAACTCTCTGGAAGGGTGTTAGGGACCCCTTAAGCCCTCTCTGAACCTTCCCAACCTCTTCTAAGCATTTCCTCTCGTTGATCTGCCTTTGTACAGTCAAGAACAGTGAAAGCCTATGCATGATAATACTGACAACTTATTCAAAAATACAAAAAGATGTTTTCTTTAGATAGAGGTAGTTTAGACACATGTATTTTACCTTCCTAGAAGTAATGGCATCTCTTTCAGTAGCTTGCATCCTCTTTTTCGCATTAGTGGGACTAGCTGGTCAGATTAGGGTTTGCTAGGGTTTGCGCTTTCTTTCAGCTTTTCAGTTTCTTTTCGCAAGCAG
>APFE031060632.1:0-15605 GCA_000404065.3 Pinus taeda | reverse complement strand
CATGTAAATTGTCCAAGCAAAGCATATATAACAGAAATAACATAAAACATACTCATGATATATGTTAGATCATATAATAAAATGAATAATTCCACATTAATACAATATTTCTTTATTGATGTAAGCTATAAGAAAGGTGGAAAACTATAACCTGTAGCTCCAATTTGAACCGTCATCTGGATCCATCCTATCTCGCCTTCAAAAATATTCTTATGTTAACATACACAAGGATATCACGAGAGGGATGAAGGATATCTCAAAAGAGGAAACAAGATTTTCCTAAAGCTTGGGGAGTGTAGGACGCACATGGATTTCTTTAGACTTGACCAGGGATCAGTCAAATATAATGTCAATATTTCATCTCTCCTCCTCCTTTAGGCCTTCCCATGGATGTTTATTTATATTTCTCCAAATTAGTTTTTTTTCCGTTGGAAAATAGTTGGGCCACATGCTATAGTAAGTGAGTAATAGGTAAAACCCATAAACTCCACCCGAATGTAAGGAGATTTATTATTTTTAAGTGACTTAATACATAACGTAGGTTGGGTATATCCTAACCCACGTGTACACAATTTTAACATAGGGAAAAGTAGCGTATAGGAAATAAAACATTATGTTTTATACTTTGGATGAAGTCTGGAGAGGAAGTGTTTCCCTAGGCCATAATTAGAGCATCATATCTACCAAGGGTGGTAAATGGTGCTATAACAGATGCCCACTAATCTATGAGGTTAGAAAGGGTATATGATGGCTGAAATGTATTAAGTGTATAGAAGGAATCATGTTGAGACCGGGAAAGAGTTCACCAAAATTGAAATTGCCAAGCAAGTGAAAGAGATAAGAAAGAAACTATTATTTGAGGTGGGCATACCCATTCTTAGAGATAGTAAAGCATGTCCGCATGTCAAGTACAAAAGTGGATCCAATATGCATACAAGTATAAAGGAATTGAAAATACATAATGGATCATCTCATCATATCCAAATAAGTACATGTATGAATATCACATATAAAGAACTAATTAATGATGTTGAAGTATGAACCTGATCACTGAAGTCATAAAACTGATCCAAAAAGTACCAAATCAAATGGTGAAATAAATGGTACTACACTACAACTTAGGTGCCAACATATAGGATGTTGATGTAAGGAACTGCAACATATAAGGTGGATGGTGTCAACTAGCAGAAACATGAGAAACTAACAAGTGAACCAAGAAATGTTGATGCAAACTCTAGGTCTTCACCGGCCGCCATGGTACATTTCTACACAATGGGAATAGATGATCTAAAGTCAACCATGTAAGAAATCATTTGATTATCGGTCATTGATGTATACCATTAAAAAATGTGAAACTACTCACTGGTAATGATGATGAGAGCCAAGGTACCCAGAACAATCTAATAAGTGTGAATAAATGACTTGTAGTCAAACACTTGGAAGAATCTATCAATCATGAGATAATGAATTTTCCCACTGTGGTGCAGGTAAATTTTCAGTATGGACACAAACAATTCCTCTAGCCTGAGAGAGTGGGTGTAGCCACAAACAAACAATCTATGGAAAATCTCCTTAAGCTAGAATCAATTAAGAGGGCCTACCTCCTAGAATGCTATTCCTGTTGGTGATGATCATACTTCCTCACTCCAGCTATATTCCCTTTCCTTCCTTCAAATACCTAAAAAAAGCAAACAAAAACAACAAAAAACATGATAGCATACAATATTGTATTCAACCTACTTAATAGGTCAGGCAACATAAAGCCATAAATATGTAAAATGACACTTCATGTAGGAAATCAATCAATAGTTGCATTTATATAAACCAGAAAGATATTACAATTGATGCCTTGACGTTGTTGGTCTCCACTGACGTATCCAGGTTCCCACACTTTTTCTAGAACTTCATGGATAACCCCAACAACAAAATTTTTAAGGCCTCTTTCCCTCTAGTCTCATACCAAACCAAAAACATACTATTCTCCCTCAAACATACACTAGAAAGCTACAATATATAGATGACTTGTTGATTATTCAAACTCACTCCAAAAATCCAACTATATTTTGCTTGGGAAAAAGAGAGGTATTTATATCTTGGATGGATGGGAGACGGTTCCTCTCATCATGGGAGAAGGTCTTACTTCTTGATTTTATTCCATCCTAATAGGGGAAAGGAACCCAAAATAAATTCCTCAGCTCCATCTGGCCCAACCATTTACAGGACTTCCGTTACGAATATTTTAAACATGGAAGCTTCGGATATTTATTTAAAAATTGCAGAATTGAAATGAAAGCATGAAATGCCTAGTCTACTTTTACAGAATTGAAATTGCAAAATTGAAATCAAACAACTACTCTACTTTTGCATAAATAAACTACTTAGAAGAATGTTGCAATAGAAAATAGAAGAAAGGTAGTAATCACAAAATACTCTCATGCTTCCCCGCAAACGACGCCAAAAATATGGTGAGCACTAGTATTGCAACAATAATGCTGCAAATCTGGGGGCTTCCTTCTTTACCTTTATCAACCCAGTAGTTCATAACAAACTTGGAAGTGATGGTGCTATATGCACAAGTACTAGCTCTTACTACAAGCTGTCATTTGGTTAGCTTGCGCAAGATCACTAATGAGCTCAAGCCAACTTCTATGAGTTCTTAGAAGAAGCTTTTAACTATGATGAAAGAAAGCTAATGCTATAGAGGCTATTCTATTTGCACAAAGAGAAGGAAAACTAAAATGTAACGCAAACCCTGATTTACCTATTAACCCTACTTTTGCAAGAAAAGAGATGGAAATTGATGAAATGAGTGCTACTAACTACTGAAAAGGTAAATTGAATTTATTCAAGCTACTTCTGAAAATAAATCAGAAGAAAATACCTTTTTGTGCTTTTGAGTGTTTTTATGTGAAATCATTATGCTTGTGATTTATCTGGTTGTGATTGTGTAGAGGTTTGGTGGAGAAGGAAGGTGGATTTGGTTGTTGTAGAGGTGGAGGAATGTGTGGAAAGGTCCTAAGAAGCCCCTAATACCCTTCTAAATACTTTCTTAGCGATCAGACTTCAAAAAATCACTCACAAGAAATTCTACAGGAGGTTGCATGGGATCTACAGGATGATCTATAGGAGGATCTACAGGAGGAGGCCGAGAGCTATTTTTTGAGTTTTGAAGGTGGAAAAATGATAGGAAAGGGGAGTTGAAGGCTAGATGAAGGTGTTGTGGTGTCTAGAACTTGTCAAGGAAGATCAAGAGTGAACGTGAGGTTTGGATTTGTTCAAATCGCAAGAAAGAAGCTTATGGAGAAAACACAGAAATTAGGGCAGATTGGCAAAATGTTGTGAATGACTTAGGAAATCTATGAGAAGTGAGCTGGTGGTGGCTATTTTATGGATGTATGATGAGCTGAGATGTCCTGCGAGATATCCGCACATTTACTTATCAAAACTGAGCGGGAAAAAAACTAGTTGTACTATGAATACAAAAATATCACTCGTTAACCTAATTCTTGACCTAGAAATAGAAAATGTTGAATAGTAACCTATGAACAGAAAAGGATGTGGAGAGAACTATGGTAAAAGAATAGGAAATGATCTAAGAGACTGAATCTTGACCAATATATCAATCTTTCCAAATCAAGTTATCACACTAGCAATTGCACGGGAGAGAAAAAACTATGTTTTTGGTGGCAACATAAGTGCCTTGACCTCAAATTATAGTCCCGAGAAGGGAGAAAGCATGGTGAGCACAAGCAAAACAGAGATTTCAGCATGTACTCATGGGGATCACAACTCTTTGCCCTTGATGAAGGGGGAGAGATCTTGGTGTTGCCATCAAGTCCAAAGGGGGAGATTGTTGGCATTCTGGCACAAGTTTGGAGCTATGGCACAGGTGTTGTCCTTGATGGAAACTCTCTTTGGAAACAAATCTCATTTCAGGCACTGAGAGAGAAGAAAGAGACATATACGCAGGTTCACCTAAACAACGACGCGTATACACGCGGGTTATACGTTGAAAAAGTGTGTATTTATTGGGGATCATACTTTTGGTCCATGGTAGTTAGTCCTTGGGATTTGAACCTATGTTTTGGACCATGGCGTCTCGACAGATGTGTTGATCCCTATTTTTGGGTTCATGGTATTGAAATGTTATGGTTTTGGACCATGGTATTAAGGAAGGCCTAAGACTATAAAAGAGGAAGGAGATCATGTGGCAAAGGATCATCTGCATTATTATTGAATATCTGATAAAGTGCTAGATCTGGTATATTTGTAATTGGGTTGTGATGCAGATCTGGATCTGAATGAAGGAGGAACCTTAGCGCAAAAGGAAGGATAAGTTCTATTCATGGGTCATAATATTTAAGCTTGAACGATAGTATCTTTAAATGATTTTGATCTGCTAGATGTGGCACTTGCTTGATCTATATGTCTAATAATCTGGGTTAATTAATGATTGAATATCTGAAAGCGTGAAATTATCCTTTATAGATCTGTACGCAGGTTCAGTGAAGTGAAGACGCATATACACGCAGTTTCAGTGAAGTCATAACACGTATAAGCAGGTTTTTTCATACGCAGAAGTGTATGCATGCATGTTTCAGGCTGATAAAGTAGCGTATATGTTTTAAACTATGATCTTGCTGCTTCTGTTCATTGTTGTTGTGTTCTGGGTTTTGTTTTGGTGTGTGGTTTCTGGTATTGTGTTTTGGGTACAACTGTCAGAGAGATATCTAATTGATTTAGATCTAATTGATGAAAGGTGATTGGTTGATGGAGAAATTCTTAATGGTTGATTGATGCTCATGGATCCAGTCTGAAAATTTATGAAACATGGTCGCTGGAAGAAAGAGAAGGTTGTAGCATTCTATAGGCCAGCAACTACGTACTAGTATCTTGGCTAGTGCAAGAGCTAAAGGGGGTTGTAGCTCCCTTCTAGGAGAAGCTGGAAAACAAGAGAGAGTTGTAGCTCTCTGCAGGTTGCAGCCTGCGTACTGGTAAAGGACTACACCAGTACATTGTAATCAGAAGTTTATAATTAAAGAAAGATAGAGACAAATTGCAGCAGGTGGTTTTCACCCACATTGGGTTTCCACCTTATATCTTGTGTTCTTGTGAGTGATTGTCTTTCTGCTCTGTTTTACTGTCTCTGGTTACTGGTTATTTGATTCTTCATCACAAATTAACAATCATCATCAGAAAGTTAAAGTAAATTAAAAGTTTTCTTTGTATACGGGGGTTTCCTTTTGAATAGTTGCGTATATACGCAGGTTTAATTAACTGAAGTAACGTATACAATTTGGTTTTAGAAAAGGAATAATTGACCTGATAATACTGATTCACCCCCCCTCTTAGTATTATTTCCAACACCCTTCGTTTGGGACCAAGTTGTGCAAGCATCCTTTGATGCTTTAAAGAAATCTCTAATACAAGCATCATTAATGTATGCTCCTTATTATCAAAAATACTTTAACTTGTATTTGGCTACAGCAGATACAACCATAGCAATGGTTTTAGTTCAAGAAGACAATGGAATTGAACATCCTATATATTATTTAAGCTGAAACATAAATGATACGGAAATGAAATACTCCTACATTGAAAAGCTCGCTCTCACGGCTATTCAAGTAATACAAATATTTTGACACTACGTCCTCTTCAAGAAAACTACCATTTTATCAGATTGCAACCCCATAACCTATATATTGTCGCGACAGTTGCTGGCGGGAAAGTATTCAAAATGGATAGCAATTCTACAAGAGTTTGGTTTGGAATTCAAAAAATCCAAATCACGGAGTTACTATGTGATCTCCCATCGTCATCCAATGATGCAACATCCAAGGAAGCAATCGTGGATGAAAATTTGTTTCTGATATCTTCAAGCTATCTATGGTATGGAGATATAATTATTTATCTACAGACACAAACATATAGGTCTAATACCTCACGATCCAAACAACGACGTATTCGATACCAAGAAAAAGATTACGTGATTGTCGGTGATACTCTTTACCGTCGCGATACCGATACAGTTCTGCAGAGGTGCCTCGCCCTTGAGGAGGCCGAAAAAGTCTTGAATGACTGCCATTCAGGCGCGTGTGGGGGGAATCAATCTGGTTATGCTATGGCGTAAAAATTTTTATGAGCAGGATACTTCTGGCCAACAATGTTCAAAGAATGCATAACCACAGTTAGAAGTTGTCATGCTTGCCAAATTTTCGATAGCAAAACCAGAAGACCACCTGCACCGCTGCAACCAGTAGTCGCTATTGGGCCATTCACCAAATGGGGCATATATTTCATGACATGTAACCCCACCTCAATCGGGGGGCATGGGTACATAATAGTCACGGTGGACTATTTTACCAATTGGGTCGAGTTGATGCCTACATTAAACAATAGCGGTGAAACGACTACCCTTTTATTTTTCAATCACGTAGTCTCCAGATTCAGCGTTCCATAGGCCATTGTCATAGATAATAGATTGCATTTTCATAATCACATGATGGTTGAGTTGGCTGCCAAATTAGGATTGTCCCACGACAGCTCTACTCCGTACTATCCGCAAGCTAACGGACAAGTTGAAGCAGTCAACAAAGTCCTAAAGCGCATGATGCAAAGGATGATCAGAGTCCACAAACGGGATTGGCAGATAATTCTGTACTCGACCTTGTGGGCATACCGAACATCGGTAAGAAATGCAACCGGATGCACACCTTTTCAATTGGTGTACAGTCTGGAAGCAATCTTACTGGTTCAATGTGAAATCTCGTCCCTCAAACTCGCAGTCGACCTTCTCCCTGGAACCTCAGAAGAAGAGGCTCGTTTCTTGGAACTAATCCATTTGGATGAAACCCTTCGTGATGCAGCTTTGGCTAACGAAGCTCATAAGAAGCGAGTCAAAGCACAGTTCGACAAGAATGACAAACCTCGCATCTTCTCAGAAGGTGACATGGTCTTACTTTACGACCAGGAATCTGATAAATTGGGACCAGGGAAATTCAAATCATTATGGATGGGTCCCTATATTGTTAAATGAGTATTAGCAAAAGTATCCTACGAGTTGATGGGCTATGATGGGATTCCACTGGCACAACCTCGCAACAGGTTGTACCTCAAGCGTTACTATGCTTGATCTAGCATAGTAATCCTCATGATTTTGTTACATTTTTGTTTTCGCCAAGAGCATTTAGTTTGGTTAAATAATCCACTTTTTGCATTCGTTGTAGATGTTGAACCTACTGGAATCATTCATTGGATATGCCAACAAAGCAAGTCGTAGTTCGCGGAACCTGTCTTCTGCGGCGTGGGCCATTTTCAATCCCAGTGGCGAGTTAGTAAGTTTCAGAGGAGTGTGTATTGGTCGGTCTACGAACAATATCGCTGAGTACAGTGCATTGATAGAACTCCTTTCTGATGCCATCACACATGGCATATGCTGAGTTATTGTCAGGCTAGACTCACAGCTCGTCCTTCTACAACTCACTGACATCTATGCTATACGAAATCTAGCTATCTATCGCATGTTCCTAAGGGTCAAAATTTTGGAAAGATAATTTGATTTCATCCAATATCAACATATTTCTAGAATTTTAAACACATTAATAGACTCATTGGAAAATTATGTGTTAGATAGACATTTGTGACATTTATAAAAAGAAGCATCACATCAATATATGCAACAGGATTATGTAACTTAACCAAAATAAAGCTCAGAAAATCAAAATTATATTTCATAACTATTTATAGTCTGTACATAATGTTTTATAACCAAGAAAAAAATGGTCAAATGACCCAAAACACAGAAAGCTAGGGGGGCACCCTAGCCTAACGATGTTGGTGATAACAAGTCACCGCCTGTGCAATCATGCGTAAGAGCCTACTCCATCAACTCAGCACTCCAGTAGTATGTCACTGCAACTGAAGAGGCAGCTCATCGGTCCTCACATCGGGGACACCAAGGGTAAGGCCCTCGATCTAGTCCTGTAGTGTCGATAGAGTCTCAACGACATCAAGGTCGCGAAGGACGGCCCTCCCAACAGCCTCTGCTGCTGGAGCAGCCATTGGGTCTCTGTGGCGTACCGCCGGTCGAACTGGTTCAACATCTACATGAGCACATGCGTTTTGATTAGTATTGATCATAAGAATATAAAAACATTATAAAGAACAATGAACAGAGATATGGTCAGAAGAATTACCCATGGCACCCCACTGCTCACCAACCGGCAGCACCAAATCTGGATCACCTCGAAAGTCCATACCAGCATATGAGAACCTGGCATAAACCATCTCCTAATGGTGAAACCACTCGAAGAAGGTCTCAGAAAATGAAATCTGGGGCTGACCAGCGTGCCAAGACATAAGATCAACCCATCTCTACATCTGTGGTTCGGTCGGTGGAGGTAGGCCAAGTGAAATGTACTGCGGCTGCATCAGTGGATTTCTCTCCAAGGAAAAAGCGGTCAAAATAGAACCATAACCAAAGTTCTTGGATCTGCTGCTCTTCACCTTGGTCAATTATTCTTTCATCACAGAAATTACTGCATCACACCAATTGAACACCCTCGGTTCAACGCATTCCAAAGGATACTGAATGTAAGATTTGTTGGTTATATGAAGAGCAGAACTACCAAACCATCTAGAAAAAGTGAACAGAATGGTCCGCAAAGGCCGGTCAGTGACATCTTGGATATTGATCTTGCCGTCCATACTCGGCTGAGATCCCTCTTTGCAATGCCGGCGAATGTACTCCCCCACAGACTCACCCCCACGAGCGGAGCCTGATAATGAGAGAGGGGTACCATGCCTCGATAAACCAGTTAGAAAATAGATGTTGATAGGATCCCAAGCATTGAGGAAATATTGCAACAAGTTGATTTGTTGCCTCATGCTAGAGATACGGAAAGACTTCACCAGGCCACAGTTTCGTAATGCGGCTACTGTGCCCGGATCATGTAAAGCAATAGCATCCTCTTCTTCATGCTCATGTTCTTGCCATGAAACAACCATTTTGCTTCGATGAATCTCTGAAAAAAAAACAAGGGAAGAGTCACGATCTTCATTTGGTGAAAACAGAGAAAACATTCATGAGGAAACTATGCGAAAACGTTCCTCCCTGCGTCCATCACACCCTAGCAAGTGTACTAGGAGTGATGCATACTGACTAGTCAGTGGAAATATCAGTATGCATCGCGCCATTTGACTAAGGAAGGGTGCGATGCTCCCAAGGCGAGTTCTTCAAACCCCAGGGACTCAGCAAGACAAGGAAACAAGCTCAAAATCCAAAATGAAAGGCATGAAATGAAAGAGCACAAGTTTAGCTCTTACCTGGTCTGAACGACGTCGAGAATCGTCCACAGAATATCCTGGAATCCGTTGGTGAAAATCACGGGGGAAAAACACCTTCAAAGCTCCAACAAACCAAATTCAAATGAAATGGTAAAATGAGAGGTAAAAGTCACTTTTAATTTATTATACACGTAATTCAAGTAAATATTAGTGATTTCAACTCATTTATCAAGCATATGTTTTCATTTCTAATCGGTTTGATGAAGCAAATGAACAAGTAGTAAAATCTTTGAAAGAACGAAATGCTAAGGGTAAATAAAAAACTCAATGACCATCATTGCGAGCAATGTTGTCGCAGAGTTCAAGCTCATTAAATAATAAACTCTCCACGAGCAGTTTTAGCGCATAGTTCAAGCTCGTTAAAAAATAAAAATAACTCATGAGCAAATGTTTCCCCCAACGTTTAAGCTCATTAAAAAATGAACAGGTAAATAACCATTCTGAATTCCTTATCGCCAAAGTTTTAGCCTTGGTCGTGTTCTCGCCATCACATCCACTCTGTTTTTAGTGGATCACTCACCCCCATATGATTGTTTACCCCTTTGAGGAACATCTGCGAAGATTGATTCTGTTAGCCATCCTTGTGACACTGCCGTGATTGGAAAATTCCAAATCTTACCTAGAATCAACTACTACCCGAAACCATCACTCGTTGCTCGAAAATGAGTCTTCTTTAAGCTCTTTTCACCTGACTCGTAAAATATGAAAAGATTTCCGAGCGATTGGCCTCTCCAACTCGTTAAAGGCATTGGAAGTGCTATACCTCTTCTAGATTTTAATATTTTTGGACCTGAGGGATTATTACAAGAAACGATCGAGCACTTGTCTTGTTTGGCTCGTTAAAACTATCGAAAATTCATCCCTTTTTTATTATTTTACGCTTTTTCAGACTCAAGTGATTATATAACGAAAAAGAATCTTTGGAGTCTCCTTTACATTTCTTTCCGACTCTCTAAAATTGAAAGAGACCGAGTTATCTTTGTTGTTCAAATCGTTAAAACCGAATAGCGATAAACTCATCCAAACGGACGAGAACGAGTTTCACTGTCGATAGGCTCACTAAAATATAGCAACAGGTTCCTGAAGGGCGTATTATAGAACAAGCATATGTTATCCTCCTCAAGCTTGAAAAAAATAAAGAGGTACTGGTCAGCAATGACTAGGGAAAATTGGGAAGAAAACTTGAAGAAACTTTATTGGTAGCAAGTCACTCTTGAATATGACACATTCCTTCCACATCCATGCCAGGTTGGGTTGTTCCATTCACTGGTCATCATCATTGGTCCTTCACACCATTCATCTTTGGTGTCAACGCTACCAATCCATCGTCAGTGTCGCCAATATGTTCAAGAGAAGTCATTCAGACAATCCACCTGTGTCTCACCCACTGCAATACATTCATGCTTCATTCCTTCATGACGGCCACCCTGAACCCTGTATCGTCATTTTGTTTTCACCTCCAAAATCATTTGCTTCGTTCCGTGTAGTTGATGTGGGATTCATTAAGTTCCTCCTGCGACGGTTTGATTCTTGTTGACATCAGCTCATTATCCAAGAAGTTGACTTAGGAACAACCCTTTCAGTACTTTGAAGCTTGCATGCCTCAATGGCAAGTTTCTCACTTTCAGCGACAGGTTTACATCAATGGCCTTCGATCGAGAGATTTTGCATGGTGTTCGATGCCAAGTCCTTTTTCACGCCACATAAATTTTACCGTAGTACCTTGAGGGTCATTGTCATTATTGGTGATTCCTCTTGCGCCTGTTAACATCTTGCATCATTGGCTGCTAACCAGGTGATGTCTTTCCATGTTCGACTCCAGAACAATTTTCACATGGATTGAATTGTACTCCAAGTGAAGATTGAACGATTTTTGAAGATCCTGGATCTAGTTTCATCCATCAGGGCTGCGATATATTCAAGAATATAAAGACATCAAGTGTACATCTTTACCTAACAGATGATCATCCTAATAAAAGGATGATGTGTTCATATCATCAGTCTGTCACACAGACGGTTGTCTGTCCTATGTACATGAAAATGAATTTATAAAGCTGAGCATGGGAATGCCCGCCTTAGCTAGATCATGAAAAAATGTTGTCAAAATAATGTACTGTATTGTATCTTACTACAGGTCGCCTCCCAGCCCAGAAAAACTTCAGATCCTCATAGTAATGCATTTCACCCAACATCAGAAAGATTAACGACCTCATGCTTTAAGGGGCAACTATTATAGACATTTTTTGGCACCTCAACCCCAATCATAAATGTCCATAAACTGAGGGCTCCTAAGTCCCTAAAAGTGTTGCTTCACTACCTAAAGGAGCAAGGTCAACTGAGTACATCATCTCCCAGAAGTTCTCCACTGAAAACGGTTCATAAATGGTCAAAACTAGACCATACTTAAAGCTCAATTCAGGGGGTGTGATGCATATCACCTTCCAAGTGTACAAGGTGCGATGCATACTGATTTTCTCCTCTGTATGGGTGCGATGGTCAGTAATGGACAAATGGAAAGGACCAAAATGCGAGGTGGAAGATCACGGAATATTCCAGAAGCTTCCCTTCTGACACTTGCCTGTCTATTTTCGACCAGGGGATGCGTAAGAGATCATCATTCTCCGAGTGGAAGTAGGAACTATCAGAGAGAGGACACTAATCAAGATCCCATAAGATGAATCACCTCTCTGTAATCATCTATATATGGATCCCTCATCATAGAGATCCAGAAGGGCTGGAATTTTGTATCTTATAGAGAAGTGTTGTTGGTTTTCTGGTGTACATTCATAGCGTTGTGTGATCTAAGCTTTGCTTGAGGTGAGGAAGGGCTTCCTAGCTGGAGGATGATGCTGGGTTAGAGCACATGGTTGTAATCCTCTTGCTACTTTTCATATTAATAAAGATATTCTTGTTTCTTTCCATATTCTTGTATACTTGTTTATATATGCATGTATATGGTTAATACACATATGATCCTGTATTATTTATGAATTTAGATTCTTGTTTCTTGCATAGTAGTATGTTGCTATGATTCCACAGGTTCTTTTGAAGCTGGGAAGACAAGGAAGAAGCGGTGAAGCTCTATCAATATGGAGAGGAAATCAAATGCAAGACTCAAGTTGGTCTTCTTGGTTCTCCTCTCGTCTATTTTCATAAAAGGAAACAACAGTAGACTTTGATTGTTTGTTTCTAAGATAGCCACCCATCTTAGTAGGAATAGCAGCATCCGAGTGGACACTATTTTTTTTTCTATGTTAAGACTAACCTAAGTAGCCACAGAGATTTGAACCAGTGACCTATCGCAAGGAGTGCCTTAACAGCGCACCCATTCACCGTCAATCCAAAGCCCCGTGGGCATCCGAGTGGACACTATTCCCGGATAACACTATAGTCAATTTCCTCATGGATGAAATCCATGGCTCCCAACTCTTTACCAAGATTGATATTCATTTAGGCTACCACTAAAGTAGAATGAAAGTACCATGCATTACCAAGACAACTTTTAGAACCCATGAAGGTCACTATGAGTTTTTTGTTATGCCCTTTAGTTTTGGTAATTCCCCATCCACCTTTCAAAGTCTCCTAAACCAACTTCTCAAGAAATACCTTATAAATTCTATCGTAATGTTTTTTCATGACATACTCATCTAAAGTAAAACATAGGAAATACATCTTCAACACGTTATAGCATATATTGCAACTTTTACATCATAATAAATTATTTGTCAAATTTTCAAATATTCTTTTGGAATGGAAGAGGTGGAGTACATGTGACACATTGTGGGCCATGAGGGAGTATGGGTGGATCTAAAATTTATTAAGGTAATGCAATATTGTCCACATCGTTGGGCCTTGCAAAGTATGCATGAAGTTTTGGGTCTCTATGGATACTATAGCAATTTTTTCGAAAATTATGAATGCATTGCTAGACCCCTAACAAACCTTCTCAATAAAATGCATTCTTCTAGATAAACACAACTCAATAGGCCTTCTTGGGTCTTAAATAGGCCATGTGTTCCATCCCAATTTTGTCCCTCGCATATTTTACCAAAAACCTTTGTGATTGAATGTGATGCTTCAGGCACATGAATTGGAGCAGGCTTAACACAATAATTTCAACCAATTTCCTTCACAAGCCAACAATTAAGTGGAAATAATTTCTTTCAATCCACATATGAGGAATAAATGATGGCTATCTTACATGCAATAGACGCTGGAGATCATGCTCACTTAGATGATGTTTCTAGATCCAAATTGACCACCATAGTTTGAATTATTTCTTGGAGTAACACTTATCCTCTGTGCAACAAAATAAATGTTTGACCAAAATGTTGGCCTTTGACTATGAGATCATTGATAAGAAGGCTTGAAACAATGTTGTGGTATATGCCTTATCTTGGAAATTTGAGGAGGATGGCACCCTATTATCTCTATCTTTTCCCGTACCATATTGGATTGAGGACATATAGGACGAATCCAAAGGTTATAAGGGGATCCTAACTCTCAAGAATGTTACACTTGGTAGGAAGATATTATTTAATATAAGGATCATGTGGTTCTCTCCCCTAACTCCAATCTCAAACCATGCAACCTAATAGAGCTACACTCCTCACCCATTATAGGACACTCAGGCTTTCAAAATAATTATGCTCATGCACACCACTCTTTCTTTAGGGAAGGGATGAAACAAGGAATTATTACGTTTGTAGTTGCAGGTGACATCTACCAGTGAAACAATGGGGAAACAATGAAGACATGATGAACCTTACAAAACCTACCACTATTTTATTCTAAATGGACAAATATATCCATGAATTTTACAACAAGTTTCGCTAAATCAAGAAACAAGTGATTCATCATGGTGGTAGTTGATCTATTCTCCAAATACACCTATTTTTGTGCCCTACTATACCTGTTCACTCCAAGTTTGGTGGTTCAAGTCTTTATGTATCAAATTTTCAAACTACATGGCATCCTTACCTCTATTGTGTCTGATCAAGATCTAACCTTCAATAGTAATTACTCGCAAGAGATTTTCAAACTACACGGCATGCAAATACAAATGAGTACAACCTATCACTCCCAAATAGATGGTAAAACTAAAGAATTAAATGAATGTTTGGATATCTACTTGTGGTGCTTTACTTTATATTGGAAAATTCAATGGTTACAATGGTTACCTTCAGTGTAATGGTGGTATAATGATAATTATCATGAAGCAACAAATATGATATCCTACAAGGTGGTGTATGGACAACTCGCACCTTCACCAACTTCTTATCTTTTGGGATCTTCCAAGTTACAAGTAGTTGATAAGTTGATTTGGATCCAAGCAACCACTCTCACTCCTCTAAAGGATAAGTAATGAGATATAATATTGCAACAAGGATTTACCAACTCTCGAGGCTATCAACTTTAATTTATGAATCCAAGATTTGTACAAACATAAGAGGTGGTTGTCTTGTATGCACTGCAAGCTAAGTTCTACTTAAGATTATATAAGGAAATAGATCAAACTAAGGTATATAGAGACCATTTTGTGAACTCAGTTTAGGTTTTTCAAGAAGGAAAAATGTTTCATAAAAGGAAATCAAAGCATACTTACAAGGAATGAAACTATTGCAAGAAATGAAATTTTAATATGTTCATGGGTGTTATACGGGAATAGCGTCCACACAGATGTTGCTATTCCCACTAAGACGGGTAGCTATCTTAGAAACAAACAATCAAAGTCTACTATTGATTCCTTTTATGAAAATATATGATAGGAGAACCAAGAGGGCCAACCTGAGTCTTGTGCTCGATTCCCTCTCCTTCTTGATAGAGTTTTACCGCTCGCTCTTTGTCTGCTCAACTTCAAAAGGACCCGTAGAATCACAACAACATACTACTATGCCAGAAACAAGGATCTAAATTCATTAATAATGCAGGATCAGATGTACCTTAACCATATACAAGCATATATAAACAAGTACACCAGAATATGGAAGGAAACAAGAATAGCTTTATTCAGATAAAAAGTAGCAAGAGGATTACAACCATGAGCAGCTCTGACCCAACATCATCCTCTAGCTAAGAAGCCCTTATTTCACCTCAAGCAAAGAAAATTCACCCAACACTGTGAATGTACACCAAAATACCAACAAAACTTCTCCATAAGTTACAAAATTCCAGCCTCTGGATCTCTGTGAAGAGGGATCCATATATAGATGATTACAGAGAGGTGAGTCATCTTTTGGGATCTTGATTAGTGTCTTCTC
>APFE031060630.1:0-27680 GCA_000404065.3 Pinus taeda | reverse complement strand
ATATTATAATACTATTTCTAATATTACTACTTAACTAATTTAATTTAATTTATTTAATATATCTTTAATAATATTAATATATGAAACATCACAAGTACTATAATATTATTTCTAATATTACTATTAGACTAATTTAATTTAGATCAATACATTACTATATTTTATAATTATATTTAAATAATATATAAACCTTAATAACAAATTAAACAAGTGCAAAATAAGTATTTTATATACACATACTTATTTATTGCACTTGTTAATTCGTTAAAATATTAAAGATATATTAATATTAACTATAAAAATATATACATGCTTTATCTAAATTCTAAATTAAATTATCCTTTTACGTAATATTAGAAATAGCTATTATAATAAATTAGGTCTAGTAGTAATATTAGAATAGTATTATAATACATGTGATGTTTCATATCTTATATTATAAAATATATTAAATAAAATAAATTAGTCAAGAATAATATAAAAATAAAATTATAATACATTTTATGTTTCATATCTTATATTATTAAAAATTTATAGTAATAATAGTATAATATGTTATAATTATTTAGTTAATATATATCATATATATTATATATTTATAGTAATAATAGTCAAATATATTATGATTTAGTTAGATCTAATTATATTAATATAAATTGTATGTTTTTATATTTATATTTTTTAATAGCTAATCATTTTAAGTTAGATCTAACATATTAAATAAACTTATCTAATCTATCTATCTATCTATCTATCATATATTAATATATACTATATATATAATATATATATATATATATAATATCATATATACTATATAAATTAAATTAGCCAATCTTAATTTAAAGTCATAAAGTTAAAAAATTAAGGAAACTCAACAAAAGCTTTAAAAAAATGAAGTTTTACTTATAGTTAGGCAATAACACTTCAAATCTATTCACTAATAGCATAAATGAAATTCAATAATTCAAAAAATAAATAAATAATATATTTTGTTAACGTAAAACAACATGATCTGGAATGCCATCATCTAAAATAATTTCATAGACATACATCCAGATTGTCGACGACCCACTTGGGACAATGGCCGGTCAAATGATTCATTCTTGGCAAAAAGATTAGACATATATATTCTCCATGGAAAACTAATTGATAGATTTGGTCTCCCCTTGATGAAAATTATACCTGCATATATATCAGATCACCGCCCAATTTATATTCAATGGAATAATATTGGATGTAAATTCGGTTACCCTTTCAAATTCAATCGAACGTGGCTCTCTGATGAACTTTTCAATTAGTTCATAAAGTAGACGTGGCAGCAAAATATAGGTCCGGTTCAACATAAAACATAGGATTTTATTAACCGTATGGCATATCTACGCAGCAAGGTAAAAAAATGGCAACAGGAGAAAACAAAATTCAATAGAAGAAAGCTGAAAGAAATAGATAAAGAATTGCAATTCTTATCCACACACTTCAAAAGCGATTCCATATCTTCATATATTCAGAAACAAATATGGGACCTTGCAAAAAAAGAAGCAGAAGATTTTAGCAGAGGAGGAATCCACTTGGCATCTCAAGAGTCGTGCCATATGGCTCAGGGAAGGAGACAAAAATACCAAGTTTTTTCACAGATTTGCTAACAAGCGGAGGCAGGCAAACACGATTTGGGAAATAAAGGATGAAGCTGGTAAATATTTTTTTACCCAGGAGGATATATCCTGTGAAGCTGTTAAATTCTTCCAAAAGGCCTACAACAGAGATATCGGTAGTCGCATTGAAGACATCCTATGGGGCATTGATCTATACCCCACTATGTTTGATGAAAATCAAAACACTGCCCTGTTCTCTGAAGTCACTGAGGATGAATTATTGGTGATGATGAAATCCTTCCAGAAAGACAAATGCCCGGGGCCGGATAGTTGGTCTATCGACTTCTTTATCCATTTTTTTGACTTGTTTAAGGATGACATTCAATTAAGCTCGAGGAATCTAGATTAAATGGTTATATCAATCATCAAATAACCTCCACATACTGATTCCTAAAAAGACACTTTCTACATCCTTTTTTGAATATCGACCAATTTCTTTATGCAATGTACTATACAAGACGATCTCAAAAATCATTGCTATTCGAGTGAGGAATGTGTTATCTCTGCATCTTTCCCCTGAATAGCATGGCTTTCTCAAGGATAGGAATATCGTGGATGCAGTGGCCCTCACACAGGAATCTCTACACTCTATACATTCTAGGAAATTGGAAGCTGCTTTATTAAAAATAGACCTAAAAAAGGCATATGACAGTGTGGATTGGGGCTTTATTCGATGTCTTCTAGCTAGGCTTGGTCTTAATTACATGTGTTCCAGGTGGATCATGGCGTGTGTGGAGGAGGTAAATTATGTTGTATTGATCAATAGATATCCCACTCCTTTTTTTAAAGCGGTCAGGGGGCTTAGGCAAGGATGCTCCTTGTCTCCACTTCTATTCATTCTAGTAATGGATTCTCTTAGCCTCCATATCAAGAGGGCTATTTAGCAAAATTTCTGTCAGGCCCTTCATATATGTAGAGGGATATACATATCCCACAAATTTTTCGTCGATGACATTCTCATAACTGCGATTCTGTGTAGAGAATCCTGGATTTTCTTATATGAAATATTGGGAAGATTCCAATGCGCTACTGGCATGACTGTTAATGAAGGGAAATCATCCTTTCATGTTGAAGACATAAATGGGAATATGATCCAATTCCTTTCTCATTTATTTAACATCCAAGCTATTCCACTTCAGAATGGACTCAAATATTTGGGATTTAATCTAAAATCAGTAGGTTATCGGGTGGCGGATTGGACCTTCATTGCAGATCAATTTTACAAGAAAATTGCAGCATGGGATTATTTGTGCTTATCTAAAGGAGGACGCATGATTCTGACACAAGTTGTTCTTGTTCAAACAATGGTCCATTTGGCGCACTTGTTCTATATCCCATCTACTATAATTAAAAATTTGAACAGGATGATTGCCAATTTTATTTGGGGATGTGACAACGACCAATATAAATTCCACCTAACCAAACTATCTGTGCTGGCGTGCCCAAAACATATGGGAGGATGGGGTATATTAGATTTATCACATTTAAGGAAAGCACTCATGTGAAAATCAATGTGCAAGGCAATTATGGGCAACTCGTTATGGAGCTCGGCCATTCACGCTAAATACATGGACAACATGGACATGTTTCACTGGATCAAGGAAAATCACATTGGGTCATCACATGGATCTGTTATCTGGAGAGGCTTCAGGAAATTGGAACCATATTTCAGACAGAATCTTATTTGGAAATTTCAGACGGGCACAAATATTATGATAGGAAGGGACGGATTTGCTAGAGAGGCTCGGAAAATTCATGTATCCCCTCAGTTAATGAGAGTTCTCCACAATAGGGGGATCTTCTTCCGGGCCAGCGCCATACGAAAATGGGAAGGAGCCATTCCCATATGGAAAACAACGACCGAATTGCAGCTCCAAGATGACATGGAGGTTCAATGGAATTCTATCTTATCCTCGTTGCATGCCCACGAAATTTTTCGCTCTGCGGATAAAGACTCTCTCATATGGAAAGGTATGGATGGCTCCTTGATAGTGAAGGTAAAACATATATATATATATATATATATATATATATATATATATAATATATATAATATAATATGCAGTTTCTAATTTTGGAGGTAGGTAATTCCAGAGATATATTTCCTCCTACTTTTTGGAAATCAGGATGCCCCACAAAGATCATTATCTTCGCATCGCTGGTATTTCACAATAGGAACCTCACTTGGGAAAATTTACAAAAACAAAATTTTCACAGGCCTGCCATCTGTCCACTTTGCAGGAAAAACTCTTAATATAATTTACATCTATTCCTCACTTGCCCACAGGTGCAGCCCATCTGGTAGAATCTTGCTGCTCACTATGGTTTCACCCTATGTTCCTTCCCATCCATTTCTAAAGCTTTAAAAAGTTGGAGCATCATGAACAAAGAATGGAGGGCCATCCCCTTATTGGCCATTTGGTCCATATGGAAATGGAGAAATGGTAGAATTTTCAGTCCTAAAGTGGAAACAAACTCTTCTGTAGTTGCGTCTATAATATCTCTATACAGCGCCCTTGAATAGTCTAGGAAGAACAGGAACAGTTATGGAAGGAATCATATGACAACAATGAACAAGAACATGAATGGAAGAAGACCCACGGTTTTGACGACCATGGTTTCTCCATGTGCTTATTTCAATGGTGCTGCTCAGCATGGGATATGTGCATGTGGTGTATACATCAGAACAACAGATGATCAGGCTATTGAAATCTATTGGAATGCTGGTTCGGGGTCCAACAACAGAGCCAAAGCGATGGCTTTAGCGGGTCTTCTTTCCTTTTGTATATTGCTTGACATTCCCAAGTTGCAAATCTATGGAGACTCAAGGGTAATAACTAACCATTTTTTTTCAAAGCACAACATAAAAAACATTCATTTTGTTGGATGGTTGGACAAGATTGCAGCGTTATGGAACAACAGGAGGGACTATTCCATTTCTCATATTGATAGGAACAAAAACAAAAAATCTGATGCATTATCTAAAATGGGTCTAACTTCTCCCCAAGGCATATGCCGGATGCAGATTAAAATGGGTAGCAACAACTTCCAGATCCAGGGCTTTTGTCTTCCGAATACATAACTCTTAAACAATGATAAATATTCTGGTATGTTTTCCTTTACATTGCCCACATAATGGCACATCTCACAGTGAAGGTATGCACATACATATTTTTCAGTCATGAAAATCCTTTTGCTTTCTATATTTGCTGACTTGAGGTATCTATCTCCACTCAGTCATCGTGTAGTGTAACATGACAACTTTCAATGTTTTTTTTGTCAAATCTCAAAGAATGTGGTATGATCCACTCTACAAACTATGGAAATGGCATTATAACCCAGACATGTATGCTTATAAGATCCAAATCATGAATATAATATAAATATATAGTTTTTTTCATGCTGAAAACAATATAATAAACACAAAATTTATGTTAAAAAAGTTGATCAATACAAAGTCAACAATACATCCACCTATAGTCCTAGCTTTCGACAAGGACTGATAATAGTTATAGAGTTAGATTTTTATTAGTTAAGACTTGTTTTCGCAACCCAAAATCTAAAGTTATTTAGTAAGAGTAGAAGTTTGCCCACTTATGGATTACCAATAGGTCATTTCAAGTGGTATGGTTTTTCTTGAATAATAATGATCAGTCATGCATATTTGAGAATGACAACCAATGATCATTGCCCTTACTTCCAATTAACAATTAAATTATTATAGGTTAAGTCACCTTCAATGAAAAAAACAATAAAAAAAATACCTCAACAAATTATTTATAAATTTATAGCTATATAATATACTAAAGTTTGTATAATCATATAAGATAATAAAATTTGTTTTTCCTCTCCCAATTTTTAAATTAAAAAAAAGAGTTATAATAATTAAAATTAATCATATAATAATAAGTTTGAAATCTTAGAGTTATGCATGTAATTAGATCTTGTCTCTTTTATTCCTTGTTGGGGGTTAGGTGTTATATTGACTTTAATGAATTACTTTTAATAATTAACTTCTTGTTTAGATCATTTTTCATGTGAACTTTGTTGTACTTTTCATTAGATTCTTTTGAAATGTTGATTCATAGTCTCTGAAATACAAATTCGATTTCCTTTTAATTGTGAATGCGCTGTACAATGTAAGGGAATGCATTGATTAGTTTCCACCTTTCGTCAATGACTCAATGGATTGTTCTCATTTTCCTCTTTCACATCTCACCCTAAGTGAGTTGGTATTTAGTGGTGTTAATACATATTTTTCACACCACAAGATGTTAAGTGTAGAGTTGTTTTTGTTAGCTTTTTAGGTGACTCTAGAAGTCTTTACACCATGCATGGGGTTGCTCCATGTGATGTGGAATATATGGTGTATGGATGATCTCTTATTTTTTCCATGATGGACATATGCTTGTTGAGGTGGCTTGCTTGCGAATTGCTAGACCTTGTATGGATGGTCTCTTATTTGTTCCATGATGGACATACTCTTGTCGAGGTGGCTTGCTTGTGGATTGCGAGACCTTGTATGGATGATCTCTTATTTGTTCCATGATGGACATACTCTTGTTGAGGTGGCTTGCTTGCGGATTGCTAGACTTTGTATGGATGATCTCTTATTTGTTCCATTATGGATATACTCTTTTTGAGATGGCTTACTTGTATATTGCTAGAACTTGTATGGATGATCTCTTATTTGTTCCATGATGGACATACTGTTGTTGAGGTGGCTTGCTTGTGGATCATTAGACCTTGATTGGATTCTTATGTGATTTTTTTCTTTGGAGCATTGGAGACCTTTGGACAAACTTCATACTAGCCACATGGATATTGGTCTCTTTCTTGGAGTACACCTTACTTTGGAGGAGGAGAGCAGTGAGCCCTAGATTGCATGTGCACACTTGGATCACTTGCATGGAAGTTTATACTTGACTTGGCAACATTGGGTTAAGGGCATGGCCATGTAGGTGTGGTGGAACCTTAGGAGCACATAGCTTTGGAGATGTTTTGGAGCCTTCAAGTCCTTATATAAGGAGTGTTGGATCTTACTTGAGGAACAATCATGCCTTGAAGCCTCACTTGTTGATGAGATCACCTTAAAGCTTTACATGTGTCCTTTTGGACTAGAGTGTTGCATATGTGTGGACCTACTTGTTAGAAATAGTTTTCTTGTAAGGATTGAGGCCCATTTACTATTTATGCACTAGCTAAGACAAATTCATGGAGGATCATTTGTATAAGCTTGAAGATGCTAACTAGACTACTCTTCAGCCTCATTATCCTTATAGGATTTCACCCATAAACTTGGCTTCACTTGTCTATGTCATTTATACTTTATCACAAAGTGGGATATATTAAGTTTATTATTTTTTAGACAATATTAAAATTAACATTTATTCATTTAAATTTATGATTTAAATGAAATATTGAAAAATCACATATGTAGAAGGGAAAAAAGGTTATGTTGTTTAGATGCAGCGAATTTGTATTCCTATGATCCAAAAATAAGTGTTCTACATATACAATTGATCAATAGTAAATTGATGTGTTGTCAAGTTAAGAATGGTAGAATTTTTTTTGCATTTGCGATAGCATAATATGTATGCTAGAAACGGAGAGTTGTCGTTTTTGGAATTTTCAAATTAAAGCCTAAGTAGATATATGGTGACTTTAATTTTCTATGTTTTGTTGTAGCGCTAACACTTTCATGTTTAGTTTCATGCATATTTGAATAGTAAAAGAATGTAAGAAGTAAAATCAACGATAAAAGAAATATTGAAACAAGAAAATTTATATAAATTATATGTTAATTAGTTTTGTTGTGGTTTAGAATAATTTAAGGATATTTCATGTAATCTTAATTGAAAAGAAATTTTGAATTTAAATATTAAAGTGAATTATTTGATTACAAAACACTTGATACATGTAGGGAATAAATGAAATATATAGTAAAACAAAGGTATATTTTTACTTGTTTTATGATTATTTTAATAGATTATAGAATGGAGAAGTATTCGTTGATGCCACCTTAGTCAACATTGTTAGTGGCAATACCTCTCCAGATCATTTAGTGATCATTCTTGATGAATGATTTCTTTGTGTCATTTTCACTATTAGTCCTTTTCACTATTTGGTTTCTGTGTTGGTTTCTTATGTGTTTTGTTTTTGTCTTGTTATGTCCACCATATCATTTCAGTAGTAATTATGTTGTCACTGGTCAACTTAGTATAGTCGTAATATATACTAGCCTTTACTGATGGCTTTTGTTGAAAGGCGGGACAACTGTTCCTTTTGGCTATATGTGGACATGGACTTTTTGGGCGCCACAGTCAACAAGATGTTATAATGCATATCAATTGTAAATTTTATTTTTTTGGATATTAATAGTAATTAAAGTTGCATATTACAAAAAAAACTATTCTAATATATTGTAAATGGATAAGAAATAGAAATGAGTTTTTAAAACAAATTTCAAATTATATATATATGTGTGTGTGTGTGTGTGTGTGTATGCACCAACCTAGTATGGAGGGGATGTGTAGGAGTTAGGCGTAATGTGAGAAAGATTGTGTGTCAACATTTTTTTAATGTCGTCTCTTTATAACTAACTAAAAAAAAAATCACAATTTAATTTCAGGTTCAACATCAAAAGTGAATGTATAAAAAATAAAAACCATACAATCAATCTCTCAATCACTGAATTTGTTTCTAGACACGAATAAGTGGGAGCAGGAGGAGGTGAAACATAGTTTCAGGACCTCAATAGTACGTGCAGGAGAACAAACTAAGCTAAATGAAAACATTTGAAAATGCCCGGAAATTTTTGAAACCCTAGTTGTTACAGCAACAAAAAGAGGGAGAGTGTAACAACCCTAGTGAAAATTCCATGTAATAAAAGTTAATAAAGGAAAAATAAGACCACGGTCAAGGGACACTTATTCCAAGTTGAATGTTGGGCAAAGATATCCCAGTGGGAATCACTGGATGTGTGCTTTGGCTAAGGAAAATTGGAAAAGGATAAGGCAAAGGAATTAAAAGGCAAAAAGACATTTTTGTCACATTTATTTAAGAAAATAAAGGAAATTAGGAGAAAAGTAAGTTGAAAAGTCACAGGTTGCATGTGAGGAGGAAAACGAAGGAAAATAATGGAAAATGAAGAAATAGAGGCCTCATTCATAAAAAGGCTTTTGAGGATCAATTGGTAACCTTTTGTCAGTTCAAGTTTGGAGCTCTCTCATTATTCTCTCTCTCTCTCTCACTCTTGTTCACTTAGATCTTTCTTGGAGCACTCTAGCTTTGGATCAAGGAAGAAAAGCAGGATCTAGCAACTTTAGCAAGAATACTTGCAGATAACCTTTTGCATGTGTGATTTCCTAGTTGGTTTGGACATGCATGGATTTGCATGTTGGTGTATGGTTCTCTTGCTATTGGTGGCATGGTTTTGCCGGGTTATAGTAGTGGTTTTCAACCTAACCTTTCCTTTTTCCGAATGCCATGGTGTTGGGATGTATGTTTCCGTTTTTGAGTTTTCATTTGCCGAATGGATTTCAGAATTTGAGGTGGAGGTGGTCTCAAGGTCCATCCCCAAAGATCTAGGAATCCCTTGACCGGTTTTGGTGGGATACATGGTAAATCCCGAGGGAGAAGTCTCAATTTAGGGCCTAGTGATTCGGGTTTGGATTGCGTAAACCTTGAGAGAACAGTTTTTGTTTAGGGCCTAATAATCTAGGATTGGATTGCGGTAAAGCCTGAGAGACAAGGAGATAGAAAATTCCTCAAGGATAGCGATGGATTCTAGATGGAATTCCAAGTACAGTTTGGTTGTGATAAGAGCACCATTTTGGTGTGATCACGGTTTGACTTGGGTGGAGGTGGTTTAGCCTCTAGATTCCCTTGGTTGTTTTGGATTGGTCATTCTATGAGATCCCATATTCATGCTTGGAATATGGCATGGGGGTGACTGGCTGAAAAAGGGATTTGGTTCAGCCATGTCTATGGTCAGGTGGTATGTGGAAGTCCCGAACTTGGTCGAATTTTCCTCTGATTAATAAAAGCTAAGTTCTCTTACTTTTGCACTAGTTTATATGTGGGTTTAATGGCTGGCATATCTCTTATATTTATATGGATTTATGCTGGTTATAAGAATGATTATATGACTCGTTCATGTCATGCTTATTTCAGGTATTTGCTTGCAATTGTTAAATGGATGGATGCAAGACCTAATTGCTGTTATAATAGTTCAATGGAGAAGGTGTTCATCCTTCTCGTTATGTTTCATAAGTTCTTTCAGTCATTTATGCACTGTCTTGTATCCTAGACCTGTAGGTTGCATTGATGCCAACTATTTGACAGAATGTTAGTCCCGCTTGGGGATGCTCAACCCTAGTCCTAAGGCTGAATTTTGATTTGTTTATATTGTCATCATGTCTTTGATGGATTCTGGAGGTTGTGACAAGTTTTGGGCAGAGGCCAAGATTTTGGGCTAGAAAAGTGGCTCAAATCTTGGGGACGTTGGCACATGTCTGTTGAAAAGAGTCCAGGGACGCTAGCACATAGGCCCCTGAGAGCGACTTTGGTTTCTGGATGCTTTCATACCTATAGCATGAGAATGACCAGGGTTTAAAAGGCTTAAAACATCAGTGGGACTCAGGTCAGGTTGTTTGAGTGGCTGACATGTCTCTTGAGGGTGTTGTTGGATCGGTTTTTTGATATGTTTTGTCGATTCCACTTCGTTATGCTCACCAAGGAGGTTGAATCCCTTATAGTGACCTCTCTTGTTGCATGTTTACCCCAACTGGTCGGTTGCTCGGGTAAACCTGGGAGGAGGGGGTGTTATAGATTGGTATTAGAGCAGATTACACTCTCTTTGGGTCATATATGATACCACAGATTGGTATCAGAACATGGTTTCACTCTCCTTGGGTGAATGTGTTGGTCATGCATGCATGTCAGTTGCATGTGTGTCTCTTACAATTGCATTCCATGTGCTTGTTGCATTGCATAATGATTGATCATGATTGTAGTAAGGTTGTCATGAGGAACTTGATGTTGATTTTGTGGAATGCATCATCAGAAGTATATGACTAGTTACAAGACTATATGGAACTTGATTACATCCTTGTATGTTAGGTTGCATTATTGGTTGTTTGATTACATGTATTGGCCTTGTAGGTTGGTTACAAAAATTGACTGCTTATGCTCAACTACATGCGTTCATATGTATGTTGATTAGGCATTGCTTATGCATGTTGATAGTTGCATGTGGCAATGTGTACAATGGAGTAATGGTTGTTGTCATGCATGAGGTCATAACATGCACTGTTGATATGGACTTGCATTGATGACTGGACCCTAGCTAGAATGATGTTTTTGTGTTAATGCACTTATTCGATATATTTCTATATGTTTATGTTATACATGTATCACATTGATTTGATGATCTTGCAAACAATGTATCCTCCGTTAATTATGTTAAGGTATGTTGGTTTATTGTGATTTGGTTTAGTTGACATAGTATGCCTTGCATGAAAGAGATCAAATGGCTAGCAAGGTGGTAGACTACATAGAATCTCCCTATGCATCAGATGGGCGGCGTGGTGTGGGGCACTCTTATGATTTTGTAGACACATTGAGAATCCTGAAGGAAGAAATAAGGAGTTGCAAAGCAGACAATGACAAAATCATGAAGGCACAAGAGAAACAAGCAGAGGTGAATGCTTCTTCAGAGTTTGTTAGTATTGCAGCGATAAGGGCCACTTCGGATCAACCATGGACTTGAGGACAAAAATAATGGGGCATATGGCAGTAGGTCTCCTAGTAGACATAGGTCAGATAGATCTGACATGATCAAAGATGCCAAGCTATTGGACACTTCAGATAGGAGAGGTGATAGACATAGGTACTATTCCAGTTCTGGCTCTAATAGGCATCATGATTGTTATCGTTATTATCCTTACAGGAGGAGTGATAAGGGATACTTGCCAGATAAGTGTAAGAAAGAAAATCCCCCTATATTTGATGGAGATATGAAGAATTCACAAGATGTAAAAGGCATGGTTGCTTGGTATGAAGAAATTAATCTAATTGCATGATTATTCAGAAAACATGAAAGAAAAGATAGCCACTTTCAGTCTCAAAGGTAAAGAAAATATTTGGTGGGAATATGTGAATAATTTCAAAGGTATACATGAGGAAGATTTGACTTGACATGTGTTTGAAAGGCTCTTCAAGAAGAATTACTTGTCAGAGAGGTACTATGATTACACAGCTAAGGAGTTTTATGAGTTGTGGATGGGTTCTATGACAGATGAGGAGTATACTAGCAAGTTTTTGGAGCTATTGAGATATGTTCCTTACCTCGTGGAGGAAAAGGCCAAGGTTCAGAGATTCATCAATGGATTTCCAGTAACATACAGAGACCAAATTCAGTTCCATGAGCCTAGATCTTTGGAGGAGGCCATCTGAAAGTTGAAGCATTGCTATCAGCAGCCAAAGCACAAAGTTGAGCCTAAGCATGACTTGAAAAGAAATAAGAAAGCTAAAGGAAAATGGTCACCAAAGAGAGGAATACCTCAAAATTCAAGTGAGAAAGAAAATGCAGTTCCTTACAAGAGATTAAATCTAGCTGAGAAAGGACACGGAGAGTAGCAAGCTAGAGGCAGTGGTAGGGAACCATTACAATGTTGGATATGTGGTAAGGATCATCGTAAGAGGGATTGTCCATAGTATCAGAGTGGTGGTAGACCCCATATATACAATGGTCAAGAGGTACATACAGTTGGTGATGTTGGTCATAACATTCCTCGGATCTATGCAACTGTGGACAACAGGCAGACAGATCATCATGCATCAATCATTAAGATGGACTATAAAATTTGTGATCAAGTTGTTTCTATTTTGATTGATCCTAGATCTAAATATAGTTATATTAATCTTGACCTGGTGGATAAGTGTGGTTTGAGAAAAAAAGTGCATGCAAAATCTTGGTTGGTACAGTTGGCTACAAGTACAAAAAAGTGAGCTCACCATTGGGTAAGAGCTTGTGCATTTGAGCTAAATGGTATGCCTATAGCAAAGCACTTGAATGTATTTCCATTGGGATCATATAGTATTATTTTGGGTATGGATTGGCTATACCTTCATAGAACCAAAGTAGATTGCTTCAACAAGGCCATTGAATGTGTGGGTGATAGTGGATAAAAGAGGACTTTGCGGGGGAAGAAGAAGCCTACATCAGTGAGGATGGTTACCGCTATGTAGGCTAAGCATACTTGCATAAAAGGTTGTGCGATGTTTGTAGTACACATTTCTAGTGACAAGGGTAAGGAGGTTGAGAATTCAGATGTGTTGAGAAGGTACCCAATTTGCAGCAGTTTCAGGATGTATTCCCTGAGGAGATTATAGAGTTACCACCTCATAGGGAGGTAGACTTTTCTATTGAGTGGGTTCCAGGGGCAACTCCAGCATCAAAGGTACATTACAGGATGAGCACACCTGAGTTGGTAGAGTTGAAGTTGCAGTTAAAGGAGATGCTTGACAAGGGATACATTAGGCCAAGTGTATCACCTTGAGGTGCACCATTGTTGTTCATAAATAAGAAATATGATACTCTTAGATTGTGCATTGACTATAGGTAGTTGAACAAGGTAACGATAAAGAACATGTAGCCATTATCAAGGACTGATGATTTGTTTGATCAGTTGAATGGAGCAACAATGTTCTCTAAGATTGACTTGAGATCAGGATACCATCAAGTACGCTTCAAGGAAGAGGATATCTTCAAGATTTCGTTTAGGACCAGGTATGGGTATTATGAATTTGTTGTTGTTCCATTCGGTTTGACTAATTCTATAGCTACATTTATGTGTTTGATGAATAGTGTGTTGTGTCCTTTTCTAGACAAGTTTGTTATTGTATTCATTGATGACATATTGGTGTATTTTAAAAGTGAGGAAGAGCATGTCGAGCATTTAGCAATTGTGTTGAAATTGCGAAGAGATCATCAGTTATATGCTAAACTTAGCAAGTGCAACTTCTTTCAGACTAAAGTACATTACTTGGGGCATGTTGTCTCCAAGGATGGAATAGTAGTAGATCCAGAAAAGATAAGGGCCATCATGGAGTGGGTAGCTCCTAAGAATGTGGATGAGGTGAGATCATTTATGGGATTGGCAGGTTACTACAGGAGGTTCACCAGGAAATTCTCATGCATTGCATATCCTATCACATCATTGCAGTGGAAAGGTAAGAATTTTGAATGGAGAGAGGAGTGTGAGGCTAGTTTCGAGCAACTTAAGCAATTGTTGACACATACACCAGTGCTAAATATTGTGGATCTGCAAAAGGAGTTTGTAGTGTGTACAAATGCTTGCAAGAGATGACTTGGAGGAGTTCTCATGCAAGAAGGACAGGTAGTGTGCTATGAGTCACATAAACTGAATGAGCACGAGCATAACCATCTGATGCATGATCTTGAGCTAGCATCGATTATACATGCATTAAAGATGTGGAGGCACTATCTTCTTGGGATAAGTTTACATTGATGAGCGATCATAGTGGGTTGACGTATTTGTTTGGCCAGCTAAATCTAAATTCCAAGCAATCTAGATGGTTGGCTACCCTTAGTGAGTTTGACTTCAAGATCAAATACATCAAAGGGAAGGAGAACAGGGTTGCAGATGCTCTTAGCAGGAAGGTATAGGTAAATCATATAGTAGATATGAGCTCTTGTGGTCTAGAGTTACAAGATAGGATCTTGCAAGTAGGACATTGGGATGAAAAATACATGGAGATTATGCATAGGTTACATCAAAGAACAGGTACAGGTATAGGTACGAGTGAAGGTACAGGTGTAGATACAAGTGTAGGTATAGGCACAAGTGACTGGGAAGCAGACTATCATCTCACGGTAGATGGTTTGGTGAGGTTTAGAGATAAGATCTATGTGCCGAATTGTAGTGAGCTCAAGAAGCTTATCTTGAGGGAGTTTCATGTCAAGTCATACTCGGGTCATCTAGGATATCAGAAGACATTGATGACGGTGAATAATTTCTACTATTGGCCGAATCAAAAGAGGGAAGTGACATATTTCATGTCTAGATGCTTATATTGTTAGTAGGTAAAGGCAAAATGTAAGCATCCAGGTAGGTTACTACAGCTGATAGCGATTCCAAAATGGAAATGGGAGCTCATTTCCATGGATTTCTTTACAAGTCTTCCGAGGACAGCGAGGCAGCATGACTGTATTATGGTCATGGTCGACAGGTTGAGCACGGTAGCTCACTTCATTCTAGTAAAGACTACATATTCAACCATTGAGGTAGCATAGGTGTTCACGAGAGAGATAGTGAGACTGCATGGTGTTCCAAAGAATATTGTGTCGGACAGGGGTGTAAAGTTCACTTCCAAGTTTTGGAAGGAGCTATTTGCAGGTTTGGGTATAGAGTTGGCCTTCAGTACAATTTATCATCTACAAACATATGGACAAACAGAGAGGGTTAACAGGATCTTGGAGGATATGTTGAAGATGTATGTGATGCACCAACATAGGAAATGGGAGGAGTATCTTCCATTGGTTCAGTTCGCATACAAAAATGGTTACCGAGACTCATTGAGGATGATTCCTTTCGAGGCATTGTATGGATGAATTTGTAACACTTCCATCAACTGGAGTGATCTAGTGAATAGGGTACTTATTGGACCAAATATGTTGGCATATATGGAGTAGGAAATGCAGGCTATAAAGAAGAATCTAAGGGTAGCACAAGATAGACAAAATAGTTATGCATATCAACATAGGGTGTTCAAGGAGTTTCAAGTTTGGGAGCATGTGTATTTGCACATCAAGCCTAAGAAAAGCTCTTTGAGGATTGGTTCATGTGCCAAGTTGGCACCATGGTATTGTGGGCCTTTCGATATCCTTGAAAGGATTGGTCTAGTGGCATATTGACTTGCACTGCCTCCAACAGTGAAATTCCATGATGTTTTCCATATTTCATTTCTTAAGAAGTATATAAAGGATGTTGATCATGTTATTGATTGGTCTTTATTGTAGGTGGAGCAAGAAGGAGAGTTCCAACCGAAGCCTCAGTGCATATTGAAACAGAAGCATTTCATGCTTAGGAACATAGCCATAGAGCAAGTTAAAGTGTAGTGGAAGCACTTTGAGCCTAAGGAAGCTACATGGGAGATGGAAGATTAGATGCAGGCTCTGTATCCTTCATTGTTTTCCAGTTGAGGCAAAGCAGTTTTGGTTTGATGTTGGTATATGTTTAGCATATGTTTTGCTAATGTTTTGGTATATGTATGTATATGTATATGGATGTAAATAGCGCCATGATCTAAGTTATAAATCTCCAATAAGCGGCATGGTTGTTATATTGTCATGTTATCATGATGTTTTTCTTTTGAGTAGGTCTTTCATTGTAAATACTGCAACGAGCTAAGTTATAAATCTCCATGGGCAGTATGTTTTCTTTTAAATGGTTTTTCTAAGGTCATAGTGTGGTTTAACACTGAGGACAATGTTCCCTAGGGGGAGGGTTTTGTAATAGCCCTGGTGAAAATTCAATGTAATAAAAGTTAATAAAGGAAAAATAAGACCATGGTTAAGGGACACTTATTCCAAGATGAATGTTGGGCAAAGATATCCTAGAGGACATCACTGGATGTGTGTTTTGGCTAAGGAAAGTTGGCAAAGTCTAAGGTAATGGAATTAAAAGGAAAAAAATCAGTTTTGACACATTTATTTATGAAAATAACGGAAATTAGGAGAAAAGCAAAGTGAAAGGTCACACGTTGCATGTGAGGAGAAAAATGAAGGAAAATAATGGAAAATGAAGAAAATAGAGGCCTCATTCATAAAAAGGCTTATGAGGATCAGTTGGTAACCTTTTTTTGGTTCAAGTTTGGATCTCTCTCTCTCTCACTCTTGGTCACATAGAGTTTTCTTGGAGCACTCTAGATTTGGATCAAGGAAGAAAAGTAGGATCAAGTAGCGTCTGTAGGAATACTTGCAAGTAAAGTTTTTCATTTGTGATTTCCTAGCTAGTTTGGACATGCTTAGATTTGCATGTTGGTGTATGGTTCTCTTGTTGTCGGTGGCATGGTTTTGCTGGGTTATGACAGTGGTTTTCATCCTAGCCTTGCCTTTTTCCAGATGCCATGGTGTTGGGATGTTTATTTCAGTTTTTGAGCTTTCATTTTCCAGATGGATTTCAAAATCCGAGGTGGAGGTGGTATCAAGGTTCATTCCTAAAGGTCTAGGAATCCCTTGACCAGTTTTGGCGAGATACACGGTAAAGCCTAAGGGAGAAGTCTTGGTTTAGGGCCTAGTGATATGGGTTTGGATTGCGGTAAGATTGAGAGGCTGGTCTCGGTTTAGGGCCTAGTGATATGGGTTTGGATTGCGGTAAGATTGAGAGAATGGTCTCGGTTTAGGGCCCAATGATATGGGTTTGGATTGCGGTAAGCTTTAGAGATTGGTCTCAGCTTATGGCCTAGTGATCCAGGATTGGATTGCGGTAAAGCATGAGAGACAAGGAGACAAAAAATTCCTCAAGGATAGTGATGGATTTTGATGGCTTTCCAAGTTTGGTTTGGCTGTGATCAAAGCACCGGTTTTGGTATGATAATAGTTTGATGAGGGTGGAGGTGGTTTAACCTTTGGATTCCCTTGGTTGTTTTGGATTGGTTATTCTATGAGATCCCACATTCATGCTTGGAATATGGCACGAGGGTGACTGGATGAAAGAGAGATTTGATTCAACCATGTCTATGGTTGGGTGGTACATGGAAGTCCCGAACCTGGTCGAATTTTCCTATGATTAATAAAAGATAAGTTCTCTTAATTTTGCACTAGTTTTATATGTGGATTTAATGGATGTCATATATTTGATATTTATATGGTTTTATGTTGGTTATAAGCATGTTTATATGATTGGTTCATGTCATGGTTATTTCGTGTATTTACTTATAATTGTTAAATGGATGGATGCAAGACCTAATTGATGTTATAATAGTTCAATGGACAAGGTGGTGATCCCTCTGGTTATGTTTCATAAGTTCTTTCAATCATTCATGCTCTTTCTTGTATCCTAGACCTGCAGGTTACATTGATGCCAAGTGTTTGACAGAATGTCAGTCTCGGTTAGGGATGCTCAGGCCTAGTCCTGAGGTTGAATTTTGATTTGTTTATATTTTCATCATGTATTTGATGGATTCTAGAGGTTTTGAGAAGTTTTGGGCATAGGCCAGGATTCTGGGCTAGAAAAGTGGCTCAAATACCGAGTACGCTGACACAGGTTTGCTGAAAAGAGTCTAAGGATGCTAACACATAGGCCTGTGAGAGCGAATTTGGATTCTGGACGTTGTCATGTCTATAACATGAGAGAAACCAGGGGTTAAAAGGATTAAAACATCAGTGGGACTTAGGGACAGGATGTCTAAGTGGTTGACATGTCTCTTGAGGGCGTTGTTGCTAATGTGGATGGGTTGTTTCATATGTTCCATCACTTCCATTTCCTTAAGGTCACTAAGGAGACTGAATCCATTATAGTGACCTCTCTCATCGCATATTTACCCCAGCTAGTTCGTTGCTTGGGTGGACCTGGGAGGAGGGGGTGTTACAGAGAGGAGGCAATGTTTAAGAAAGGTTAATGAAATTTTTATTTCATCCATTCTTTATTAAAACCATAAGTATTTTGTTGAAGGAATATATATTTACAAGTGATTATGTAGAGAGTAGGGTATTTTAGGTTTCAAGTTAATTAGACTTAAAGTCCATTATTTTCTTGTTAGTGTTGTTTTGTTTTGTTTGTTCACATGGCCAAAAAAATGATATTTCCAGTGAAAATTCTGATCATAAACGAGTTTGCAACACTCTAGGACATCACACATATGTATAGATATATAAAATTTGATGAAAATATTCGATGGTAATCTTATTAGAATATTTCAACCAACATTCAAGAACTCGAAGGGAAAATGAATCTTTTGATGCAAGTTTGACACTATGTAATGCTCTGCTTTTGAAAGACTATTTCTCAAGCATTGATGCATATCTTACTCTTTCAAAACAATGCGTATAGGAACATGGGTGGAAATGTGAAGAAGGATAGATGCTAATGTATAGGTAGAGGTGTGAAAAGGTAAAGAAGCATAGTTGGTACACTCTGAAAAATATATTTGGACCACTCTTCTTAATAAGGAACCAAAAGCAATATGTTCTCGCCCTGCCCAAAAACAATTATAAAAAAGCTAGGTTTCAACCGCAATAAGAGATAAACTCATGGTTTTACTAGCACTTATATAACACTTGAAACAAACCAAGTGCGTACTTTATCAGGAGAGAAATGAGGCCTTGTGATGATTTGCTTCAAGATCTTACTTTCTCCCGATTTCCAATTGTTTACAAGAGAAACCTGATAGCCTTTCGTTAATAACCAATACTACACAAGAAAATTTTGGGAGCCATAAATTCATTTTCCATGTTATTAGGGATATGTATAGGGCAATTAAGAACATTTTAACTAGCTTTTGGGCTTATAATAATCTCAAATAAATTTGATAATTCACAACAATGGATTTAAAAATTAGAATCCTACAAACAAGACCACCAATTTTACCTTAAGTTATAATCATGTCCTTATGAAAATAATTTTGCAAAGTTAGTGTTAGGTACCTTATGTCAATTATTTCATTAACATTTCAAAAATATAGATAAATCAACACAATGAAAAACATGAACAATTAGGGATTTAAATTTAAATTAAACCTAATCCCAGGGGACTGTGAATAATGTGCACATGAAGGGAATTTATATATATAAAATAAACCTAATTAATAAATTAACAAAGTTCTAAAACCTAAACATGAAGGAATTTTAAACCTAAAATAGAGTGAGACAAACAATGAGATTGAGATACATATTAAAACTTACATCTAAACTATAAACAACATATGAACTTACATATATGTCACATATACCAACCTAGATCTATCTTAACCATGGATCAATGAAGCGCTGAGAGGGATCAAATCTCTTTTCACTTTAAAATAGGTTTGCATCTCAAGAGTTTTGATCCCTCTCGGTGCTTGGTAGATCTAAAGTTAAGATGGATTTAGGTTGGTATTAGATATTTCCAACACCTCTTCACAAATTGTAGATTCTATATTTTTAATTTCACCAATACTACATCATATCTACAAATTTTATTGTACAAGGAAAAATATTTCATAAGATGGAAAATAATTTAGCTAAGGTAATGGATAATTTTGAGTGCATACTCATTCTCTTTATCAATGGCTATTTGCATTATTGTTAATTTCACTGAAAAATCAACATACTTTAGTTTGAATGATAAAGTACTTTTAATTTATTAGAATTAGTTGCAATAAAGAGTCTATGTAACTCGCCTCCTCTCATATCTACCCACTTTCATCAACTTTCTCGAGGTAAACATGAGCCGAGGGGCTATTATGACATGACTCAACCTCCTAGATGACCTTTAGGAAATGGAGCTGACAAAACAAGACCTTACTGACTTCCCTTAGGTGCTATAGGATCTCAAGGAACTAACCAACCATTCCAGGTTTCCACCCCCTCAGATAACTTTATTTTTTAGTGATCTAGACCCCTAGTCTCTCCCATGACAAGGGCTCCAAGCCACTGTAACCCTCCAGTCTCTCCCATGGGCCTGTTTCCTAGCGAATGTAGGCTCTTTCAGGCAGTTCTGTGCTAGTGACTACAAGATTTAAGCCACTTTTTCAGGGCTAGGATTGAGACCCCTTCCCAGAACTTAATGAAACTTCTAGAGATTATAAATAAAAAAGAGACAAATCCTTTAACGCAAATCTTATTGAAGGACTTGACCTAACTTGATCTAACCATGACAGTCATTCCATCAAACACATAGTGAACATGCAACTTAAAAGTCATGAATGCATATCTGAACATAAAGATATGAAACTTATATGAGTTTGACCAAGAAGGATTAATGACCTATCACAATAGATGAAATAATACCAATTAGGTAATGCATTCATTAATGAATCAATCATTAATTAAAAGGTAATAAAAGCCATACTTAAAATTGTCATAAAACCATGCTTATAACCAACATATAACCATGTAATTAACAATGATATAACAATCATTAAATCCACATAATAACAAGTACATTTACTCATAAAGACAAGAGGAACTTAGCTCTTATTAACCATATGCAAAATCCAACCAAGTCAGGGACTTCCACGTACCACTCGACCATAGATTGGGCTGAACCAAATATTTTTATTTTTTATTTATTTATTTATTTTATTTATTTATTTTAATAATTAATTTATTTTATTTTAATTAATTTATTGTTTTTTTATTTAATTTAATTAATTAATTATTTTTTATTTATTTATTAATTTTTATTATTTATTTTTTAATCACCCCCATGCCATATTCCAAGCATGAGTTTGGGATCTTATGGGATAAAAAAATCCACAAACAACCAAGGGAATCCAAAGGTCAAACCACCTCCACCATCACACTACGGTGGTCTCACCTAAACTGGTCCTGAGATCACAAAACCAAACCGAGTTTGGATGCCTTAGAATTCCTTCACCATCCCTTGAGGAATTTTCATGTCTCCACCCACCCATTGAGGGCTCCCTAGAGAAAACCGTCTCCACCCCCAACCCTTGGGATTTTCCTGAGACCACCTCACCCAGATCCAAAACCTTCCGGAAATCCAAAGATCAACCAAGAATGAATCCCAAAACACCATGGCTATCTAGAAATGGAAAGGAAAGCTAAAACCATTATCGAAACCCAACAAAACCCATGCCAATGATAGCAAATGAACCAAATACACACATGAATATACACCAAAACTATCAAGGAAATCACACACACGACCTGTTACCTACAAGTATTCCTACTGTAGTCACTTTATCCAAATCTTCCTTTCTTGATCATTGCTTTTCTTTGCCTTCCTTGTCCTTCCTACGCCTTCCTTTCTCCAATGCTAGAGTGCTCCAAGAATGCTCTAAGTGTGTAAGATTATGAAAGAGAGAGAGAATAGAGAGAGAGGTCCAAGCTAAAACTGACAAAAGGTTTTGAACTGATCCTCAAAAGCCTTTTTATTATTAAGGCCTCTATTTTCTTCAATTTTCTCTATTTTCCTTCGATTTTCCTCTCATCCAATTCTATGAGCTTTCACCTCCCTTTTATCCTATATTCCTTTATTTCCATAAATAAAATGCCAAATAATGCCTCTTTTCCTTTTCAATTCCTTTGCCAATTTCCTTAGCCATAATTAACCAAATGAACACCCACTAGGATGTTTTCCCTAACATTCATATTGGAATATGTGTCCCATGACCTTGGTCTTATTTTGCCTTTATTAAATTTATTACATGAACTTTTAATTTAGTGTTGTTATAGACTGTTTCCCCTTAGGGGAACATCGTCCTCAAAGTTCAATGAAACCTAAAAACCAAAAAAATCACTGAAAAGCAAAACATATTGCCCATGGAGCTTTATAACCAAGCTCATTGCAGTATTTAAAATGAATAACCTGCTCAAAAAAAAAATCATCATGGCAAACACGACAACATGACAACCTTACCTCTTATTGGAGATTTATAACACAACTCATTGTGATATTTGCAATAACAACCATACATAAATATGTACATATACCAAAACTGCTTTACCTCAACCAACAAACAATGAAATATACATAGCCCACATCTGCTCAACCATCTCCCATGTAGCTTCATCGGGCCCAAAGTGCTTCCACTGTACTTTAACTATCACAATTTCTCTGTTCCAGAGCATGAGCGATTTCCACTGCAATATGCACTGAGGTTCTGGCTATAATTCTCCTTCTAGCTCCACCTGCAATACAGACCAATCAATAACATGATTAACATCCTTCACATATATTTTAAGAAATGAAACATGGAAACATCATGGAATTTTATTGTTGGAGGCAGTGCAAGTCTATAGGCCACTGGTCCAATCCTCTCAAGGATCTCGAAAGGCCTACAATATCGATGTTTCAGCTTTGCAAATGACCCAATCCCCAAGGAGATATTCTTGGGCTTGATGCGCAAGTACATGTCATCCCCAACTTGAAACTCGTTAAATTCCCCATGATGGTATGCATAAATGTTCTGCCTATCTTGTGCTACCTTTAGATTATGCTTGATAACCTGCATTTATTGTTCTATCTATGCCAACATGTCCAATCCTATAAGTACCCTGTTTAATGGATCACTCTAGCTGATGGGAGTGTTACAACTTTTCCCATAGAGTGCCTCAAATAGACTCATCCTGGGTGACTCTTGATAACCATTGTTGTAAGAAAAATCAACCAAGGGAAGATACTCCTCCCTCTTCCGCTATTGATGCATGAAATACATCCTCAACATATCCTCTAGAATCCTATTGACCCTCTCTATTTGTCCATCTGTCTATGAATGATACATTGTGATGAAGGCCAACTCTATAGCCAATCCTGCAAATAACTCCTTTCTAATCTTGGAAGTGAACTTATAATCTCTATCCAACACAATATTCTTCGGAACACTATGAAATCTCATTATATCTTTGATGAAGACCAGTGCTACATCACTAGTTGAATAAGTATACTTCATTGGAATGAAGTGAGCTACCTTTCTCAACCTATCAACCAAAACCATGATGGAATCATGTTGATTCGATGTCCTCGACAAACCTTTAATTAAATCCATGTAAATGACCTACCATTTCCACTGGGAATTAGAATAGGCTGTAACAAACCAACTGGGTGCTTACACTCAGTTTTCAGATGTTGACAATCCAAGCATCTAGCAACAAACTCTGCCACTTCCTTCTTCAGATTTGACCAACAGTAGAACTTCTTCACCATTGTCAATGTCTTTTGATATCCTAGGTGACCTGAATATGGCTTGAAATGAAACTCGCTCAAGATAAACTTCTTGAGCTCATTGTGATCTGGTACATAGATCTTGTCCCTAAATCTGACCAAGCCATTTGTTGTGAGACAAGATTCCACATCCTGATCACCTGTACCTTGCTGTAACCTCTGCCTAAGCTGCTGGTACTTGTCATCCTACTGTCCTACCTAAAATATCCGATCCTATAAATCTGACCCATATGAACTCATATCTACTATTTGATTTACCTATACTCTTCTTCTAAGATCATATGCAACTCTTTTCTCCTTTTAGTTAATGTATCTGAGCTCGAAGTCAAACTCACTAAGGGTATCCAACAATATATCTTGCTTGGAATTTAGATTTGGTTGGTCAAATAGGTACCTCATCCCACTTTGATCAATCATCAATACAAACCTCTTGCCAAGAAGATAGTGCCTCCACATCTTCAATTCATGAATGATCTCTGACAACTCAAGATCACGTGTCACATAGTTCTGCTCATGTTCATTTAGTTTCCATGACTCATAGCACACCACCTATCCCTCTTGCATCAAGACTCCACCAAGTCCTCTCTTGCAATCTTATACACACTACAAAATATCTATACAGATTTGCAATCTTTAACACTGGAGCGTATGTCAACAACTGCTTCAACTAATCAAAACTTGTTGCACATTCCTCTGTCCATTCAAATTTATTTCCTTTCCTCTGCAATGATTTAACAAGATATGAAATTTATGAGAAGTTCCTGATGAACCTCCTATAATAACCTGCTAACCCCATGAATGATTTGACCTCATCCACATTCCTAGGATTTTCCCATTCCATCATAGCTTTGATCTTTTCTAGATCCACTGTTATGCCTTCCTTGGAAACAACATGTCCCAATTAATGTACCTCTATCTAAAAGAAGTTGCAATTACTAAGCTTGGCATACAACTGATGCTCTATTAGCAATCTCAATATTTCTTCTAGGTGTTCGACATGATCTTCCTCATTCTTAGAATATATCAATAGATCATCAATGAATACAATAACAAACTTGTACAGATAAGGACGCAACACACTATTCATCAAGCATATAAAAGTAGTTGGAGCATTACTTAGACCAAAAAATAACTACAACAAATTCATAATGCCCATACCTGGTCCAGAAAGGAGTCTTGTAGATGTCCTCTTATTTAATTCTTACCTAATGGTATCATGATCTCAAATCAATCTTTGAGAACACCGTTGCTCCCTTCAACTGGTCAAAGAAGTCATCAATCCTCGACAAATGATACCTGTTATTGATGGTTACCTTGTTCAAATTCCTATAATCATTGCAAAAACTAAGAGTACCATCCTTCGTCTTCACAAACAACATTGTTGCACCCCTAAGGCGTTACAATTGACCTAATTTATCCCTTATCAAGCATTTCCTTCAAATGAAACTTCAATTCTACTAGATTTGGAGTGCTCATCCTATAAGGTGCCTTCAATGATAGTGTTGCCCTTAGTACCAACTCAATAAAAAAGTACACTTCCCTGTGAGGAGGAAAATCTGAAATTTCTGCTGGAAACACATCTTGAAATTGTTGTAATAGAAGGTACCTCTGGAAGATTTTTGCATCCTCAACCTCCTTACCCTTGTCACTATAAATATGGACTTCAAATAGTACACACCTCCTTCTGCGACTCCACTTGGCTTGCATAGTTGTAATCATTCTCATTGATGTAGGCTTCTTCTTTCCTTGCAAGTTTCTCTTTTCCCCATTATCATATAGGCACTCAATAACCTTGTCATAAAAATCTACTTTGGTCCTACGGAGGTACAACCAATCCATACCCAAAAGCATACTATATGACCCTATTGGAAGCACATTTAGATGTGCTAATGTAGGCATACCATTCAACTCAAATGCCTAAGCTCTTACCCATTGATGACCTCTCTTCTTAGTACCTATAGCCAACTGCACCAACCAAGACTCTGAATGGACTTATTTTCTCAAACCACACTTATCCACCAAGTCAGGATTAACATAACTATAATTTGATCCAGGGTCAATCAAAATAGAAACAAATTGACCATAGAGCTTACCTTCTATCTCAATGATGGATGCCTGGTGCTCTACCTGCTTGTTGTCCACATCTGCATAAATCTGAGGAATGCTATGGCCAACATCCCTGACTGTCCACGCCTCCTGAGCACTGTATATTTGAGGCCTTCCACGTTGGTATAATGGAAAAAACTTCCTGTGATGATATTTGCCACATATCCAAAACTTCAACAACCCCCTTACCATCTTCTCTGTTTTGTTTCTCTCCATGACGTGACCCATGTCCCTTCTCAACTACATTGAACTTTTTGTAAGGAACACCATTTTCTTTCTCACCTGCATCCTGAGGTATTCCCCACTTCGGTGGCCACTTCCCTTTAGATTTCTCATTCCCCTTCAATTCTTGCTTAGGCTCAACTTTATGCTTTGACTACTCAAACAATTATTCAGTTTCATAATGTGTTCCTCCAACAACCATGGCTCATCAAACTCAATTCGGTCTCTATATGCTGTTGGAAACCCACTGATGAACCTTTGAATCTTTGCTTTCTCATCCTTGACGTAAGGCACATACCTCAATATCTCCAAGAACCTACTAGTATACTCATCATCCATCATAGAACCCATACGTAACTTATAAAACTCCTTACCTATGTCATCATAATATCTCTCAAACATCTACCTCTTTAAGAGTCACTTGAACTCATCCCAAATCAATTCTTCCTCTTGAATGCTTCTGACATTCTTCACAGCTTCCCACCATATATCTACTTTCCCTTTAAGACTAAACGTGGATATTTTGGATTTCATGTTCTCTGAGTAGTTATGAAATCTGAGGAATTTCTTCATCCCAAGCAACCATGCCTTTGAATGTTCCGACTTCTTCATATCTCCATCAAATGTAGGTGGTTTGACTTTCTTAAATTCCTCAGGCAAGTAATTTCTCCTCCTATAAGGATGATGGCAGTGATGATGATGTCTCCTGGACAAGGAACTAGAGTGATACCCATACATATTAGTCCTCCTATCAAGTGTGTCCAATGATTTGCCACCTATGACAATTTACCCTCTATCCAACCTGTATCCTGAACGATACTTGCTACCATAGGCACCATTAGTATTCTCTTCATGCTCTTAACTAATCCTCAACTATCCCTGTCTGAAAAACTCTAATGGATGATTGCATTAACCTTTGCTTGCTTTTCCTAAGCCTCAACCAACCTGTCATTATATGCTTTTCAACTTCTTATTTCTGCCTTCAAACTTGTCAATGTATATGCTATATTAGGAGAATACTCATCTCCTTTCTACCCAACTGATCTATAGGGAGATTCACGTGAACTATAGTATACCAATTTACTCATCATCTTTGATTCTCTTCTTCTTGCAAGTGTACCATGTCAGATAACCAAATAGATACCATAATCAAAATCATACCTCAATGACGTTCATGGGAGGCTTATCTCATCTGAAAAATAAATCCACATTAGCATGTACATGTATAATCATAATCATATCAATATATAAACATCATGCATGACAATACCAAATGCATACCATGATCTCATGCATGACAACCATAACCATGAAAATGCATGCATAACCACATGCACCTAACCCAGTAGGTCCAAGTATTTGAACCATGCTCTGATACCACTCTATAACATGCTCCTCTCATATCTACCCACTTTCACCATCTTAATCGGGTTAAACATTGTTGGGTTGTGTTATATTCTTTCCATGTAGTTAAGAGGGGGTTTGAAGGGCACCCGTAACCCCACTTTATGGGGTTCAGGGTAGCGCCCTGGAAAATTTTGGTTTTTGACCCCATCTTAGGTTGGTCAGACCCACCCATGGTTTTGTGCATGATTTTCGCACATGTTTTTTGGACGCGATGGTTTTCAGTCCATGGTATTGGATGCTTCGACATGTATAAACATGTATTGTAACATTGAAAGGAACATAATGAAAAATCAAGCTGGTAGTCCCGGTTTTGGGATCCAGTGGGAAAATATCTGTGTATATGTGTTTTATGTGTTATGCTCTCGCATTGTTT